>PVJO010029387.1:0-16891 GCA_004026905.1 Hystrix cristata | reverse complement strand
AGCAGGTTCATTTATCATTTTCCATATTTTCCCTTTCCCCTCTTTTTCCCCTGTTGCCTTTCTGCTTTTCCTCTTCTTTCTTTCTAGTACTTCTCTCCTCTGCTCACCATCCTCCTTTTATATAATATCTATTACACCTCTTTGTCCTTATTTACAATTATGGTCTCTCATATCAGAGAAACAATTCGATGCGTGCTCAAAAGGGAGATTTTTGATTCTACCAGCACTTCCACTTTAACTCTTTCTCTTGTACACTTGATAGTCTTACTTATGGCCAGAGAAATTATTCTTTCACAGATGCATAAATTCCAAATTATTTCTATCATTAGTTCATTCAAACTTGATGACGGGTTAAAACCGCAGACTCTAAGAAATGTGCAAATGAAAGGAAATTTAACTCTGATTCCTCAGGACTTTCTGTAGTCTTCTAAGTCTCTAACTGGTGGATGCAAAAGAGACCTTTGGTATTATTCATTTTCTTTAACTGGTCCAGTGCTAAATCTATCTAGCTTGAGAAACAGTAAAGTAGAGTCTGGTTAGCTACTCTCCTCTTAGCTCACTCTCCTATTCCCTTTGGGATTCTTTGAACAAACAGCATGGCTATATACACATTCAAAATTCCAAATGGCAGCCCAAGAGGGCAAAGATCTTCCATTTGCAGGCTTACTGCCCGATATAAAATTGGTCATACAGTTATTCTATGTGAATATAACTGGTTTACATAAAAACATAATAGGAAGAAAATACGGCTTTCTTCTTTAAACCTGAGTCTTCTTTCCAGAGAAACATTATTAGTAGCTATGACACAATCTTTTACTTTGCAGAATATCTACTATATGGCAGACACCATTTTAAGTATATGTGATGAACAATAAAATAGGCAAAAAACTGAATTGCCAAGAATTCCCCATGACCTGTTCATTGCATGCATCATTGAACAGCTTGTTTTATATAGTGAAAGTTACTAATTGGAGGTGGTTTGAATTAAGAGTTTTCTCCACATTATGTGAAATGCTTTGTGCCTTTCACACTGTAAGTCATACAACTCACACAGTCATGAGGCAGTAAGATTTACCTATTAAATGCACATAATTTCCTGACACTAGACAGCCATCAAAGACTAAGAGCTACTTTTCAAGGATAAAAGCTCGTACCCTCCCTGCTCATCTCTTTTGCATGTTTTCAGGCTTTTTGATGTTGTAATTACTCTTATCCTCTGGTCATTATTTTGCCCATGTCCTTCTAAAAAGTTATTGAACTTACAAGTAGCCTGGCTGGATAAGGACAGGAAGGGACAATTCCACAGCCAGTGATCTTCCCTCTTCTGCCTTGAAGATTAGGAAGATCATTGGGATTGAAAAGGTCTCAGCTTTCAGATAGTTTAGCTTGGGGGGGCCTATGGGAGGGAGAGCACTTTTAGGGAATGGGGGGAAATTTGTTTTGTTTTGGTCATATTGAGTTGTCCATCCTCTAGACATTTGGACACTCTGTGAGTGGGTCTTATTTCTCATCTCCTTTTGATAAACACAGAAAGCTCTTGACTTCCTTTAAGTAATATGAACCTACAAAAGAGAGGAAATATGGTGGCGGAACATTGCCGTGGTGACTTTCTTATTATTCTGCTGTGTGATTCTCGTCATCCTCTGCATGTTTTGCTTTCCTGCCTCAGGTAACTTGGTGATGGGACCACAGCATGGTTTCCCTCTGCTCTGAAGCCTGGCTGTCTCATAAGACATCCTTGGCCACATAGCTGCAGAAAACACAGGGGCTTACACATCCTGGGCGCCTCTATCCGGGTCCCTTCAGCCATAGAGGAGTGGAGAAGGTGACCTGAGATGACACCAGGAGGATGATAAGAGCCAGAAGAGAACATTAAAAACCTCCCTGGATGCTTTCAGTATAAATACGAACTCCTTGGTGTGGGGCAGGTGGCGTCCTGTGGGCTGAATTTCTCTCCTGTCTCTTCCCTCTTGGGACCACTTTTTCAGCTCAGCCTTCTGGGTGCAGCAGATTCCTGGTTCTTCCAGCTGCCATGTCTTTGCTCACCCAGCTTACCTTTTCTCTCTCTGTCCATCAGCTCTTACCCTTTGCTGAAGGTACCCTCCACTCCCTAAGATTAAGCGGTCCCTCTTCAGTGGTGGAGTCCCAGTACTGGATTCCCAGTAGGGGAGCCACTTTCCTCACACCTCCCAGAGATTGGCTCCCCCGCCCCTCCTCTACCCAGCGCAGGCCGAGCAGGACACGTTTTTGGCAGAACACGTTTTTGGCAGAACTGGTGGTGGGAGATTCTTCTAGGAGCAGAATCTTAATTCTTAGCATTCCTTTTACAGTAGCTATCCTCTTAAAGGCAGGGGCCAATCTTAATTCTAGTCACAATTCCAGACAGTAATCATGCAGTAGAAAGGGCAAAATGGATATTCGCTGAGTGGTCTAATTAAAATCAGTCTAATTAAGGTTTGTGTAAACATTTATGTACCCTCTTCAATAACAGTCTTCCATGCCGGTGTAATTTTAAAAGTCAGCTATACATTCTCAACTAAAACCTCAAAGCAAGGCAGGAGTCTTATTCTTTCCAACAAAGGAAAGGAACATATTAAATTTAGAATAGATATTCAGGATTCTTTGTCCCCTATACTTTGGATATTGTTAGAAAACCATTAGTGGAACCCTCAGGTCAACAGGAGCACTTATGAAATCGAAAGGCGGAATTCTGTTTTGTTTTTTTTTTCCTTGCACATCCTTGCTTTCACAGTTTTATTTTATAATTTATGCCTGGTTGTCTTAATGCATTTGAATATTCTCTCCCTTGAGGGAAACTATTTTATTTTGGCAACCAGAGCAACTGCTATTTTAATAGATGTATTTCATTGTAGCTGTCCTTTTGCTTGGGTACCAACATCCTCTTGGAAATGCGTGTAGAGAATATGGTGATCAAGAAATATGGCTGAGACATGGATGGCCAAGCTCACTCATGATACTTGTTGATTCTGCTGCTAATACCCATGTCCCCCTGCCAAGTTCGTTGGGAGAGATGAACAATATGGGGGATCTTAAAATATCAAGGAATCTATATTTTCAGAAATATTTTGAGTAGGTCCAAATTTGGGGTGTTAATTTAAAATAGGCTGGATAGATATTAACAAATCTCAAGATGAGGCTTGCATCTGATAAGCATGGACTATATGCACTACACATTTCTTCTGGTCCCCAAATGGTGCCATATAGTGATAACCACCATGGTGTCACTCCAGCTTGGGTTGAGTGTCTCATGGAAGTGCGTGTGTTTCTTTGCATTTCCCTTGCTCATGTCCTATTGATCTGGTCATTCCCAGTAGGGGAGCCACTTTCCTCACACCTCCCAGAGATTGGCTCCCTGCCCCTCCTCTACCTGGCACAGGCTGGGCAGGACATGTTTTTGGCAGAACTGGTGATGGGAGATTCTTCTAGGAGCAGACTCAGTAACAGGCTGGCTAAGTCTTCAGAGCCTATCACATTTACACTGCTGCTCTCCTTACCCACAGACCAGGTCCCTACCCAAGCACACCCACTCACATTCACACTATGATGCACAGTTTTCTATCCAGTGTCTTTGTCTTCCATCTGAGAAGCAATCTGAGAGTTTCCTACTAGTGCATCGCACCCTTTTCCCTTCCTCTACTTTCAGGTTGGGAAAAAAAAAACCCAGGAAATAACAATCAAGCATATTTTGTCAGAGCAGGGCTAGTAAAAGTTGCTCTTGATAGTTTTACAGCTATAGGAGCACAGCCATGTGCACATTCTCTTTCCCCCACCCCAACGAATAGAGAATATGACTGTTTTATTCCATTTCTAAAAGCATTTCTCTCTTCCTTCTACTACATTTTGTGAAAGACCTTATCACAAAATCAAGATGACAGTCTCATTAGCACCTCCTACAGCTGTGGGGTGGGCAAGGCTGAGCAAAGTATCCTTAACTACTGAGACAGTGGGGACCCTCAGACACCAGGGACAAGTTCTGAACTCCAACCTTAAATGACAAAGCTCCAAGTCACCACATAGGTTGTTTATATGTGTGAGTGGGAAAGCTCTGTGGTGGTTTGGGTCTAAAATGTCCCCTCAAAGTCTCATGTGTTGGAAGGTGATTGGATCCCAGGGACACTATACTCATCAGTGGATCAGTCCACTGATGGGTTTATGCCTGAATGTGGTGTTAGGTTGTGGGGCCTGGTTGAAAGAGGTTGGTTGGGGACAGGACCTGTAAGCATGTATTTTTGTTCCTGACTCCTCTCTTCTCTCCCTGCTTCCTGGCTGCCACGGGGTGAGCAGCTTTCCTCTGCCAGGCCCTTCATCATGCTGCTTCTGCTTTGGAGCCAGCTGACCATGGACTGAACCCACAGAGACCATGAGCCAAATAAACCTTTCTTCCTTTAAATTGTGGGTATGGGATATTTTGTCCCAGAAATGGGAAAGCTGACTAATACAAGCTCTAAATTCTGGAATTACATGAAAAAAGTCATTGCCTGGACTCTTACTTTCTCACACATCAAACTCTCTTGTGCCCTGACACTGCACGACTTTCAAAAACAAAGCTGCAAAAGTGGCAAAATGTCAAATGGTTAGTAGTGGTGGAATCAACTGACAAGTTTTCCTTCTATTTGGAGTACCAAAAGCAAATTAATGTGACATTCATATTTTGAGAGCAAACTGTTTAGGAAATTATAATAGCCCCCCCCCATAGTAGCCCTTTTCATGTGTTAACTGCTTAGGTCCTCATGGAAACCTTGTAAGGTTGGCACATTCATTTCATTTTGGAAGGATCAAAATTTGAGTTCATGTGATCAGGAAGTGGTAGAGTTGGGATTTGAACCAGAGAAGTTGGGTCTAGAAACCACCAAACACTTCATGGTGTTGCTCTGATGGGAAGGGCTCTGTCTACACTAGCTCTCTCAAATGACACTCATCAGTGTGTGGTTTTAAGGCAGTCAACCAACAGAGCCCCATTGCTTTCTCTGTGGTTGGTGGGCTGTCTGCAGAGGCAGACAAAAGCCTTTTGACAGCACACAGCTTCTGACAAGGTCTGCCTTTCTTCAAAACCTGAGCTTGTTTTATCTGACAAAGGAAAATTCCACAGGATGGCAGTATTGGTTGTACAATGTGGCAATCTGAGAACCCAGAATCAACACTGTAGAGGAACAGAAAATCCTGTTTCTGTCTCTGGAATCTCTACTGGGCCAGAACAGCATGGAGGAAATGGTTACCACCATGGTAGAAATACTCTTTTGCCATCGCATAACCGAAACACCATCGCAGGATCAGGAAAAGCACAAATCATGCTTTAAAATATTGCTGTCAGAATATAATTTTGATTGCACTTATAGAATGTGAAAAATCAATAAAAGAAGTTTCCAGGCAGCTGCCTAAGTACTAGAAACAGACTTAAAAGACAGTTGTAAGAACAAAATATTAAGAAGAAACTCGAATTGTTGAGCCTTCAATTCCTCTCTGTGGTTCTTATGTACCAAGTTTCAAAATATGGAAAACTTCTGAGTCGACGTTCGGCTCAGAAACCAGTTACAAGAAGAACACATTTGAGTGCACATAAAAATAAATTGAGATTACCTAACATAAAACCCCTCAAAATAAAAGCTTCATGTTGTCATACATCAGAGAGCAAAAAAAAATTAGATTGGATCTGACATCGAGAGAAAAAGTCTCCATGGAAACCACTGGAGCTTCAGTATTGAAAGTGATAATTTGAGACACTTCGACGAAATTGCTGCTATTAATTATAATTTAATTTAAATTGCAACACTATTTTCTCAGCAGGGCCCTTGTTCATACATATATCCCTAGCTCTTTGTTTTATTTCACTTTCTTCTCTCTTAGAATCCAAGTTATATAGCAGAAAATGATTTTTTCTCAATTAATTTGTGTTAGCCATTCATGATTGAGTGATATTTTGGATATCAGTACAGAGACAAACGGCTATTGACTCCAACGCTGAGGATATAAGAAATATTGTTTTATTTTAAAGCGGAGGTGGCTGATCAGATTTTAGGGAGAAGAGATTTCTCAGGATCCGAAGGTTTTGGGTAGACAGAAAAAAGATGTGCCCTGAATATACATGATCATTTTTATATTTATACCCTTTGCCCCAGTTTCTAAAGAAAGCTAGCCAGCCAGAATTTCCAATTTCGAAGGGAGAAGGAACTTTGAAGTTTCGGCTTTCAACCTGAGCAGTTAAACAAGCTTATGTTCCCAATTCCTTCCAGGAGAAAGGAAGCGGTAGCCTCCCGTGTGATCATACAGGATCCAGTGACCAAAAGAGGTGAATTAGGTGAAAAGAAACAGAATTAACACACTTGCATCGTCTGCTGTATGTCATGATTACTTAGAAAATATCAACTTTAATATAAAGGAACTGAATGAGCAATTGATTTCATTATATTCCCTTCTTTCCTCTGTTTCTTGGCATCCTTCTGAATTGTCTCAATTATCTTTCAAGAAAAAGACTGACTGGTACTCCAGACTGGGCTAGCGTGGCTGCATTCTTCTGTCTGATGAACTGTAAATAGATATTTTTAATGGGAAATGTCTCGTTGTTGATAGATGCTGAGGCTTTGTATCCTATAAAATAAACTAAGATAGATGGTGTCTGTTTCCTGTTAGACAGATAAGTCTTTTGAAATTATTGTTGGATAATGTGGGCACGCATAGATTAGACTGTTATAGCTGCTTTCTACAGATTCCTCAGCCTTACAACTTCCCTGTATCTCAGTACAGTAGTTGAAAACCTGGGATGGATGGTGAGTAGGTCAAAGCCCTGCAGCTAGTAGGTGCTAGAATCACCAGGACGTGGATGAGATTTCTGGGCTCCTCATTCAGGGAGCTTTCCAAGCATTTTTTTTTTTTTTTTATGATGGTACTGGAGATTGAACCTAGGACCTTTGCACTGAGCTACATACAACCCAGCATTTTTGTTTTTTCTTTTCTTTTTCTGCAGTACTGGAGATTGAATGCAAGGCCTTTGAACCGAACCACATCCCTACCCCTTCTCTTATTTTTTATTTTGAGACAAGCTTTGGCTAAGTTACTAAATTGCCCAGGCTGATCCCCCTGCCTCAGCTTCCCAGAGTGTTGGGATTCCAGGTGTGAGACGCCACACCTGCTTCGACAAGCCTCGAATGTGTAGATCAGAAGGCCTCAGCGCTGGGGGCTGTGGAGCCAGGCTGCAGGATGAAGCCCCAAACGGGGCAAAGGATAAATTTGGAAAGTGCCACCTAAACCCGTCTGAGGGGTTTCTGTTTGTCCTGCCACATGGCTTCTGTATTACACCCTGGATAGGGTGTTGCCTCTTCCTACGGAAACAGGGCTCTGGATGTCAGGGTAAAGGAGCCTCTGCCCTGTGTAACTGTGCTCTTTGGTCTTGGGACTAAAACCAAAGGTTTTGCTTCTTCTGCCGGCTTTTTCTTCCTCCGTCCCACAGTCAGCTCTGCCTCGTGGGAAGCAAACTGATTTCTGAGCGCTCTGCCTTGGTGTGGCAAATCGCTGGGGATCTCATTACAGCACAGATTCAGGCTGAGCCGTCTGGGTGGGCCTGGGGGTCTGCATTTCTAACAGGCACCACAGTGCTTGGTTCTATATTTCCCTTTGAATTGCAGAATTTTAATTGAGACCCTTGGTGGTTCCCATCTCCAGCTGTTCTTGTGTGTGTGTGTTTTAATTTAATGTGGTGCCTGGGAGCGAATTGAAATAATTCCTTCTGAGAACCTTGTCTTTTTTTTTTTTTTTTTCCCCTTGGTGGAATCATTTGTGCTTTTAATGGTCTGTATGCCAGAATGCCCCACGGTTCCATTTCCTTCAGCTCTATTTCTTTTTCATGTCATGAAGATTATAATAGGAATACTGCTTTAACTTCTGATTATGATTTTTCAGTATTTTGAGTGTGGAAGCAAGTTTCTATTACTAATCTACACTAAGAGCAGTTGAAGAAAAAGACAAGGAGTTTAATAAATGGCTATTTTAGGTGTGTCCTCCAATATACCTTCCCTGCTTCAAAACAAATACACAAGTTGATTCTTTAAAGAAAGTATATCAGGGAGGGAAAACATTGGGGTGGCTTCTGCTTGCTCCTCTTCTTCCTCCTCCTCTTCTCCCTCCCTCTCGCTGGCTCCCCTCTCCCTTTCCTCTCCTCCCTTTTCCCTTCTCCCCCACCCCCTTCTTATTTTTTTGAGACAGGGTCTCATTATATAGTTCAGGCTGGCCTTGAACATACTATGTGGTCTGAAACTCATGGTCCTCCTGCCTCAGCCTCCTGAGTGCTGGGATCACAGGTGTGCACCACCAAGCTCAGTGTACTTAGGTTCTTGAAGCATTTCAAGGCATATATGGGAGAAAACAGATGTATTTTTAAAATGCTGGGTTTTTGGTTTTCTGGAGTTTATGGATTTGCTTTTTTGAAGAGGCTTCTTACCTCCTTGCCTCTGTTTCTTGCAGCAAGGGGTTGTACAGCGACAGGACACACGAATTGGTGCAGGAGACGGGCGTATTATGGGATGCCAAACACGCTAACACACCATGGTGCCTGTCTATGGCTTTAGAAAGTGGACCCGGATGGGTGCGCTCCCTTGAGCACACCCATCATAAGGGAGTCTCGGTAATAGAAACTGGTTTCCTTGTCAGCAAAGCAGGAGCAGAAAGAACTGGTTGCCTGCAGAATCATGGAAATGGCCTCAGTTTCTGAGGATGACTGAGAAAATAATGGAAGATAGGAAGATAGGAAGGGGAAAGAAACCAGTCGAGGTGATAAACCCAAGATGCACAGGGTAAGGGCTGCCGCTGTATTTCACCCCTCCTGGTAGACAGTGGTCTGGGACTAAGAAACGCGCCATAGGGCATTCTGCAGGTGTCTGAGAAGGCTTTGGATGTCCTGCATTTATGACTTGGGAACTTGAGGAAAATCACATTTCTATCATCTAAAACCTACTCAGGAGACACGCGTCATTTGTGGAAATCGAGGCACACGGCATCGTTTTAGGAATCAGGCAAGGATGCAGGGTCTCGGCTGAGTCCCGCTCTGTGCACACTTCTAGTCAATCCAAAGGCCATCACTGGATGAGCAATGGTTCTCCTGGAAACGACTGGGTATCACTGACTAATTTTTGTCATCGTCATCTGTCTTTCAAAAGAGTGAATAATAAAATGCATGTAAAAAACATGAATCTTCCACTGCCACCTTTCAATCTCAGCTTGGAGAAGATGCTGGCTGCAGTCTGAGACGATGAACATGCTTCTGCTCTCTGGTCACGGGCTCTGCCCGTATCTGGCGGGTGTTTGTGTTGCAATTGCTATGGCATCAAACTGTGAAACTGATCCTTCTTATCCCCAAGTTTCCAGAAACCAGTACACAGAGGACAGACTGCAGACTGCTCACCAATTCTGGCTGCACTGAGCGGTCTACCAGAGGGGGTAGTCAGCAAACCTAAAGTGCTTTTAAAAATTAATTCTGTGGGGCTGGGGATTTAGCCCAGTGGTTAGAGCTCGCCTTGCAAGCTCAAGGCCCTGAGTTCGATCCCCAGCACCAAAAAAAAAAAAAAAAAAAAAAAAAAAAAAAATTAATTCTGTGCATATATTAAGTCTTTTTTCAATGCCCTTTTGGGCCGTTGGTTTTGGAATACTCTTTTCAGCTGTATTAGTGCAAGTGAAAATTTATAATTCCAATCCCAAGGCAAAATCTTTTCTTCCAAGAAAGCTGACTTCAGAAAAAGGAATAGGAAAGCCCCATGCTAAGTAGATTTTGCTTATCTTTTGAACGGGTTTCTTCTTGAAATAACTGTAGCTCTCAAAAGACAACTGTCATTGTTTGTTGATAGGAGGGAAGGCTCAAGTTTGTCACACAGAACCTTGCAGAAACCAATTACCTTTGGTTATTAAAGCTGCTCGAGGTTGCGCAGATTCTTTCCCGGTGCTTCAGGTCTGTAAAGATAATGTGACAAACTCCAGCACAAACCACACGGTTTGGTCATAGTTCTTCTCAATCATGCCCACAGAGTGTGAAAAAAAAATGTTTAATTGGCTCTAGCAGCTTGGGAGTGATTTATTCAACATTAAAGAAAAGGAAAGTGGAAAAATATGTATTTAGTAGCACGGATTTCACCTGGAGGTAGGCAAATTATATACAATTCCAGATTTCAGTATAATATTTAAAGGATGACAACATGGCTCACAGTAAAGAATTGGAATTCCTATGTGTAAGTTCCAACTTTTTATCAGGAAAATGCACTAATCTGAGAGCTGACAGCGCTGTACTCTGTCCTTTGGACCAAGGTGCTCAGAACACGGTAGCCCTTTGTTATGGTTTGTGTCTAGATGTCCCCCCAAAGCCTCATGTGGTAAGAGATACCTGGATCTAGAGTGTGTGATTACTAAATTGATCCATTGATCGGTTTGGCATCGTTCTGCTGGGATCAAGATGTGAGACTGAGATTGGGGGTGGGAGTGCGGGCCACCCCGGGGGCAGGTAGCCTAGATAAAAGATACAGGAAGAAGCTAACTAGCTGCTTGTTTGCATTGCTTATTTGCATACATTCCTTGCATTTTCCTGACTTTACTTTGCTGCCGGTCGGTCGGCTGCCGCGCCCGCCCTGTCTCTGCCATGCTGCCCTGCTTCGGACCCAGCGGACTATAGACTGAAACCTCTGCAGACTGTGAACTAATAAACCTTTCTTCCCCTAACTTTGGGTGTCGGGTATTCTGTCCCAACAACGAGAGAAAAGTAACTAAAACAACCATATAGTCACAATCCTGTCTACACTCTAAGAACTGTTTGGGCAGGTGACCAGCCCCCGGTAGCTCTAATGCATAGTCAGGGTTGATAGAACCATTGTGGAGGCAACGAATACATATATTTTCTTGAAGAGACATTTTCTTAAAGAAAGTAGGGCTAATTAGGTCCACTCAGCCTACTTCACATGTCAGGATCAAATAAAATCATGCACTGAAAGAATCTCAGCAAATGATGTCATTTACAAATTTAAGTATCCTTTTGTTTGTATCCCTTCCAGGTTTCTAAAAGTTAAAATTCTTGAGTAAATGGAAGAGAACTCTGTTTGGCTTTTCCTAAGGAGGATTTTCAAAGTGGTTCATCTCATCCCCTGTGTTTAAAATAACTACACCTCATACTCATATGGATTTTTCATGCACCCTTCTACTTCAACATAAAATAGATTTAAATAAAAAACAAAAACCTTTCATGGTTGCTCCCAGGAAAAAATCACAGCAGAGTCAATAATCTGCCCTGTCTTTAGACATTTCTGAGTAGTCTGCACATAGCATGTGGAATCAACCGAAGATCTCAGAGGTGGGGAGCGATTTATTATTTATTTGTTATCAGTATTTATAGGGGGACTTTGCTCTGAAAGTTAGTGGGTCATATGTTTCATCTGCATATTTCTGCAAATTTGGGGGTCAAATCCACAATTTTCCAGCAAAGTGAAACTGGAATTTCCAGGCGGCCACTGGCTGGGCTTCCCTGGGGGAGAACTCACACCTAGAGATTCCTCCAGCAGTTTTTGAAGACCGTAAGTCTGCAAAAGAAGTGAAGTCACAGCTAGGCGCTGGTGGCACAGGCCTGTTATTCCAGCACTCCGGAAGGCTGAGGCAGGAGGATCATAAGTTTGAGCCCAGCCTGGGCCATATAGTGAGAGCTTATTTCAAAATAAAGCAGAGAAGAGCTGGGGATGTAGTTCAGTGCAAAGTCTCCGGGTTCAGTCCCCACTCGCACAAAGAAAGCGATGTTGCGTTATTTGGAGATTGGGCGGGTGTTGTGTCCGGGGTGGCCCTGCAGCTCAGGGACACAGCTGGCAAGGAGCACGGCACTCACACCGCCCTCATTCTCCCTGCTCCTCCCGACACGCGACACTCCTGTAGCACAAGAATGAGGCAAAAACCGCACACCATGACTGCCATCAACAAAAAGTCACCATGGCGACGGGCCGATTGTGTCCCCCTGCACTCAGGCAGCCCACGTGATGACCGAGGCTAATGGCTGGGATGACTGTCAGGTCCAGATCTCGGGGAAAATGTACCTCTGAGAGCTATGCAGCTGGGGAGGGGGTGGAGAGCGGAGGATGTAGGCAGAAGCCCTGAATGGGGTGCAAGATCTATGGAAAGCGGGGAAGGCAAAGAGAGCGCGGCAGAGGAAAGCGGGAGATGGAGGAGACATGCCCAGAGGTGGAAACTAAGGTCTTAGAAAGTGTCCCACAGCTGAGTGTTTGTGCCCTGTTGATTTTTTTCACAGTGACATTTCAGAGAGTCAGTAATGCAGATTCAGACAGAGCAGAGGCCCAGAGGGAAGGCACCCCTGGCACCTGCCGACGCTCGCGGGGGCACACACGAACCGGACCCTGCTGGCCTTTGCTGTCACCTGGTCCGTGGTGTTCACCTCGGGTCCTTTCGGCACCGGGGCTGGAAGAACACTTTGCTGCCACCACTTTTCAGAACTCAGGCCTGCCATTTCTCTGGGGATATGGGAAGTTTGTGGCAACTTCAGCTGGTTGCCAAATTCTTTTCAGGTCCCTTAGGTAAGAGTCTAGTTTAAAATCTCCATGCCAGTAGGGTGCCATGGTGCATTCCTGTAATCCCAGCTACTCAGGAGGCTGAGGCAGGAGGACTGCAAGTTTGAGTTCAGCCTGGGCAACACAGTGAGACCCTGCCTTGAAATAAAAAATAAAAAGGGCTGGGGATGTAGCTCAAGGGTAGAGCACAGGCCTAGCTTGTGTGAGGCTCAGGATTTGGTCCTCAATGCACCCACTGAATAATGAAATATGAAATATGATAATGATGAAAATATGATGAATATTTTCAAGGTAATGAAATATGAGAATTTGAAAATAATTAAATAATGAAAAGATGAGAATCAGAGATGTAGATTACAAAGTTAAAGACTGCAAATATAAACTTTAAAAAGCAAATGGTAAAAAGAAAACAGAAAAAACATAGAACTAGTAAGAAAATTCAGAAGTTGGTTCTTTGAGAAAAAAAGCAAAAGAAAAAAATGTGGATAATCTGAGAAGAAAAATAGGGGGCCATCAACAACAATATAAGAAACACAAAATTTCTCAAAAGAAAATGGAAATTAAATTACTCTAGAAGCTTCATTTGGAAATGAATTTGAAAACCTAGATTAAATGCATGAATTTCTAGAAAGATGAACAAAAATGATCCTAGTTGAGAAAGAAAATTCAGTTAACTCAATCATCATAAAAGAAATTGAGAAAGATGCAGAGAAGTTTCTCCCACAAGAAGGAGAGGCACAAGGGGGTGCAGGTAAAATCTACCAAACTTACAAGGTCATGTGCCAAGGTTGCTTCTGTCTTTGTTGCTCAGTGTAGCTCAAGGCTAGCAGCAAATGCAGTCTCTCTCTGTTTTCTTTTTTGAGACAGGGTCTTGAGTTTTTTGAGTTTGGGCTGGCCTTGAAGTCGCCTTGTAGCACAGGCTGGCCCTGAACTCATGGCAATACTCCTGCTTCAGCCTCCCAGGTGCATGGGCCACATAAACAGAGTCTCAAGCCCTCACTCTGCCCTACAGATCTGCAAGCAGTCATTGCCCTGGGTGACTCTACATACAGTAAAGTTTATAAAGACACTTATATGACTCAATCTACAACACAGAGAACAGGATGGCCCAGTATGGGATGATGGAAAGACACAGGCAACTAACTTACATCTACACATCAGTCCCAATGAAAACTCTAGACCACCCCAATAAGCTGATTACAATTCTTGCTGTTTTTCCCCCAAAATAAGACTGGGTCTTACAGTCGCGCCTCGGTTCACGAACACTTCAGATGTGAACAATTCGGTTTGTGAACAGAAGTGTTCAGCCACATTTTGCTTCTGTTCTTGGACTTGCATCAGGCCACAGCCACGGCCATCTTCCCCAGAATCATGGAGTGAAGTAAGTCTGTGAACCGAGGTACTGCTGTATATCAATTTGTGCTCCAAAAGATGCAGTAGGCCTTGTTTTCAGGGAATGTCTTATTTTTTCATGTACAACAATCTACATTAATTTATGTACAACAATCTACACTTATTCATTTATTTATGTACAAAAATCTACATTTAGTCATGCGCCAAGGCACCTGCTTGCGTACATATTTACAAATGATTAATTACTTCCCTTTTCCCAATGTATATTACAATTTGGTCCTTAGGTACACTTTCTGTTTCTCACACCAGAGAAACAATGTGGTATTTAAGCATGCGTGTCTGATTTATTCTCACTTAAGAGTATGGTCTCAAGGTGCATCCATTTACCCAGAAATGTCTCAAGCTTATCTTTCTTTATGGCAGAGTAGTACTCCACTGTATAAAATAAACCACATCTTCTTTATCCACTCATTGGTTGATGGACATCTGGGCTGTTTCCAAGATTTAGCTGTTACAAACTGTGTTGTTATAAACATGGGTGTGCATATATCACCATGGTATGATGCTTTTAACTCTTTCAGGAAGATACCAAGAAGGGGAATAGCTGGGTCAAATGGAACCTCTACTTTTAGTTTTTTGAGGAATCTCCACACTGATTTCCATAGTGGTTGCACCAGTCTACACTCCCAACAACAGTGGAGAAGGGTTCCTTTTTCCTCCACAGCTCTGTCAGCATTTGTTGTCGGCTAATTTCTTGATAATAGCCATTCTTTCTGAAGTAAGAAAGAAGAAATTGTTCGAATGGGAAGGGGAACAAGGGAGGTAGGAGGGAGAAAGGAAGGGAGGGACAAGGGAAAAAAAAAGAAAATAGAAGGAAAAATGGAAACAAAGCTTTTGTAAATAAGGAGGGTAAGAGGGGTTGAAGGGAGAGAAACGGGAAAAAAAGAAGCAGCAAGATATATCATGTACAGGTGTAAATTCCCTATGATGAGTATTCTCATTATGTATATCTAGAATGTACCACTAAAACAAAACAAAACAAAAAAAAAGTTAGTCTGATTTCAGAGTAGTATACTCTTAATACCAATATATATTTATATGTAATTATACATTAATATTATTATTTTATAATTCAATAAGTCTCTCCTGTGCTGCAACAGGCATCAGTCTGGCTGACAATCTTAACTGGGGCTTATTTTTGGGGTAGGGCTTATATTATGAGTTTGTGAAAAAAATCATGCTAGGGCTTATTTTCCAGTTAGTTTTTATTTTTGGGGAAATAGGGTAAATTCCAGAGGAAAAAGTAAATGTGCAAGGATGGAAAGGAAAATACTGAGTAAACAGAATTGAAGGGAAATTAGCTCTAGGAGATGTTAAATCAACCTAAAAGCTCAATATTTATGGCAGCTCCTACCTCAAGAAGAGTGTGACCTAGGTGGGAACAGACAGGAAGTCCAATTGAGACTCCTGTCCAAGGGTGACAGGGAACATGACAAAAGGATGACCTCAACCATTGTGCTGGGACAGTAGCTGGCCACTGAAGTGAAAATAAGGCCATATTCTTGCCCTGTTCCTTCCACCTAAATACATTTCCAGGGGAGCAAATATGTAGAGCTTACAACTAAAACATCAAATCATTAGGAAAAAGATAGGCAATAATTCTAAAAACAAATTCTTAATGCAGAAGGCATGATACAAAACCCAAAAGCCATCAGACACTTTACATTTAATTACATAAAAAGAAAAAGAAAAAGAGAAACTTTTGCCTGAGAAAAAATCTGTAAATTAAAAAAATTTGAGATTAAACTGGGAAAACATCCAAATATATCTTAAAATACTAATTTACTTAGCCCATGAAGAATACATATGAATCAATTAGCAAGTGGTCAACAAAGCAATAGGAAAGGATAGAAATGTCTAATTCTTTGGGGGAAAGAATATAATAAATAGGTAGCTCATAAAAATACAAATTATACATACACATATGCGATGATATCTAACTCATCTATGATTAATGAAAAATGAATTAAAGCCACAAATTTTATATTTCAAACAAAATGATAACATTTTATAAAACATAAGGGATTGTTTTGAAGAGGGTGTGGAATAAAGACGTTGGACAGTCGGACATTGTTGGACTGTCAACTGGAATATATCATCGGAGAGTGATTTATTATGAATAGCTGTCAAAATTAAAAATACAAGTATCCTTTGATTCACCAAAATCATGTGTACAAAGTTATTTAGCAGGGAAACACTGTAGAAACAAAAGATGAGATACAAGAAAAATGACTATTACATCCAAAATCTGTAACCCTAACATATTGTATATTTGAGATACGCAAATATGCTCGGTGCTTTTACAGAAAAAGCAGAATTTGGAACATTTTCAACGAAATGCACTTTAATAAATGGGAGTGTTACAGTTTGTGCCCTAATGTCCCCGCAAAGCCTCATGAGGTCACACGTGGGGCTTCTTCAGAGGTGGCTGGATCTAGAGTGTGTCGTGCTGGGATTAGGGCATGTGATTACTAAATCAACCCACTGATTGGTTTGGCACCACTCTAATCCTGGCAGCCTGGATAAGATATAAGGCGCAGAAAGAAGCTACTTAGGTCTCTTTTTGCTCCCTTTTGCTTGCCTCGCTGCCTTCTGTCTGCCAGTCCACTCTGCCTTGGAGCCAGATGATTATAGACCGAAACCTCTACAAACTGTGAGCTAAATAAACCTTTCTTCCCTTGACTTTGGGTGTTGGGTATTTTGTCTCATCAAGGAGAGAAAAGCAACTAAGACAGGGGGATAGTATTGTTTCTTTACACTTGAATAAGTGTGTACTCTGTTGGTTACTGAAGAGGGAAAAAAGAGAAATGAGAGAATAAGAAGATTATTACAAGAGATAAAATGTATTAATCATGCAATCTTAGCATCAGGATGAGAAAGGGGGCCTGCTCATAGATAAAGACGTAATTATAAGAGCTGGAAAG
>PVJO010029386.1:0-16627 GCA_004026905.1 Hystrix cristata | reverse complement strand
TGAAAAAGTAGTAAAGTTTTAACATATGTCTTTACTGATTTCACTTCCGTCTTACATAAAAAAAAATTCCAATAAACATCGATGTCAAAATGACATTTGGAGAACTGACTGGTAAATATCTGCCTACCTACCACTGAGTGGAACCAGAGGCTTGATGTCACAGGGGTTTTCTTATCTCTTTTTCTTGTTATTTCTTTGCGTGGGCTTTGATTCCTCTGGTCAGTATCGTACAAGGGGCTGGAACTATGCAGTCTGGCAGGTCCAAAGTTCATATTCCCCAACTTCATTTCACCAGAGGGTCAGAAATAAGAAACTTACTCTCTTTGGTTCCAATTTGAAGATGCCATGGAAGAGCTCTGATTGGTCTGATTTGTACCACATGACCGGGAAGGCAGATTTTTATGATTGGCTCAATAGAAGCATTTAGTGGGAGTGTGTTGTATGCTGAAGACTAAATCCTCAAAAGAAAAGGTCAGTGTTGCCAGAAAGTGGAGATCTGGATAAATGAAACAGAAAAATGTTCTTCTCACCACGTGAGTTTTGGCAAGTAATTTTATCTTTCTGAATTTCAACAAAATAGAAATAATTCAATCCATTTCATAGAATTCTTGTGTGGATTAAGTAAAGTAACGTTTTGCACATGGCAAATGCTCAAATTCTAGTTACTGTGATAGAGTTAAATTCATGTCATTTTTCCTAAAATGTAAGCACTAAGAGAGCAAGGGTCTTGCTAATATTTTATGCCACCTTCACCATGCTATAAAGCATTTTTTTTACACAGCAGACATATAAATGAATATTTTTAGAAAATTATAGTAAATATTTACAGAAATACTATCTCCATCTCTAATGTAAATCAACTATGCTTACCTCTACTTTGTATTTGCTAGATAATGAAAACCTTATTCATGGTCTATGTCAAGAAGTTCTAATGGATTATGAATTTATTCAAGCAACAAGTAAGCACACATAGCTGGGAAACCCTGATTCCACCTTCGTGCCTCTAGACCAACAAGAGTTCTCTGCAATTTTTGATCTGCTAGGATATATTTACAGTAGCCACTTACCTCGAACATGTATCATGAGTTTATTATTAGGAATTTTACTGTTTTCATTGCCTGTGTTTTACTTAAGGGAAAGACAACCTTTAGTAGTGGGCCATTGTTTTATATTTATGTTCAGCAAGGGAGCTGGACAAAGCCACTGGCCTGAGACTCCATGTCTGGGGGGCCAAAGTGAGCTATTAAGGTGAGGTAGCCTGGGCCCTGAGCCATGGGGCTTGCTCTGCCTGTTTTTGCTCCCATCCACTGGAAACCTAAGTACTATTCTCTGTTTCTAGACTTCTCCTCTATCTCCTCTCTTGCCAAATTAGAGAAAATCCTCTATGCAATTTTCAGAACTCACTTTTTATAACTTTTTTTTTCTGAGTTACTCCCGCCAGCTCTAATCAAGTTCACTACTCTTACTCCGATTCTAGCTTATGTAACTTATGTTTCTGGGCAGTGGCATTCAGTTAAGTGGTTTGATTGGCTTCAGTTTGTGCCCCTCTTCTCCACTGAACCAGGGGCAACTCACAGTATGGTGGAGCCGGCCTAGTCCTATCAGGTCCTGCTAGCCCAGTAAGGTGTTTATTTTCAATGGTTCTCTCTGGGCCCAGTGATCTGATCTTCATCTCAGCTGTACCTGACTGGGTAGCTGATGATGGCAAGGACAGCTGAATATGTCACTGGTGACAGGTCTCCTCAGACTGAGAATTCTGTGCTTCTGCTGTGCCATCTTTGATTTCTGTTTCTTGAATTTTCTCCGCTGGGGTATATTCAAGCAATGTTTAGTTTCAACCAAAAGTGTCTGTGTGAACAACTGTTATTCTTAAAATACTCTTTGATGTATATACAGAAGCTACAGATTCAGTTATACGGAGCAATTAAAATTCATTTTTCTCTTGTGCTTAATTTTATATCTCAAATTCTGCCGAAAGTATTTAATATTCTTGAAATCACCCTTTCTCATAATTCCCTGGGCAACTGCCTTTCCTAGATTTGACAAAGTAAGCTGAGGATTTGCCTATTCAGATTTTTAATTCCAGGCAATAGATGTTAACTTATCTATGGGCATTTCAAGCAACTACTACTATATTTCTGTTTACAAAATTGCAATAGCGATGCATTGTTGGGCCAAAGGCAGGTCCCTACTGTAGAAGCGGTGCGAGCTACCAGGCTGAGCAAGTAATCTGTGACTCCTTTTGTTAAGGGATCTCATTCAGTTCTCAGAGAGACTTAGTATTTTATGGTGACATCATCCTCATTTTCTCAATGAAGAAACATCACAAGAGAGGCTAAGGTTCAAGATAACACAGATAATAAATGTCAGAGCCAGGATTTGAACTTGGGTCCCCTTGGGTCTGGCCCAGTTCTCTCTTCACCATACTGCATTCTTTTTCTTATTGGTGGGACAGAGATGTGGGGCATTCTCTTAATATGCTTCGAATCACACCAAACCAACTTCTATTTGCTTCCAAGGAGTCCAGCAGCAAGTTTGGTGTGTGTAGATTTGTTCTCCTTCAGAACCTTTGTTCTATTGCTTTATAGTCATTGTTTTCTACTGATTCTGTGTGGACTGTGCCCTTTTCCCCCACCTGGGTCATGAGCAAAGTGTTTGTGAAGGTTTTATTCAGAATCCTGATGATAGGTGATAGTCAGTGTGACTTTCCAAAAGGAGTGCTGCACCTGTGAAGTGGCAGGGCCAGCGGGTAGGGCCGAGGGACCAAGTCCTGCACAGGTCATTCACCCCAAGACTGCTGAATGGGTCTCTCATCCCACAACTCTGTGTCTACACTTTTAAAAAGCCACGGAAAGGGCAGCATGGAAAAGGAAGACTTTAAAAAACAGTTTTATTCAAGAACACATTCCAAATGCCTCACTACCTAAATCTCTCCCTCTGCACCTCAAGCTCTTATTCTAGTTGCCAAGTTTGTGCAAAGAAATCATCACTGTGTTCTGGAAATCTGAAGCGTCCTAAAATTCCCTGTTCATCTTATTTTCTAAGAAATTTTTTTCCTTCTCTCAACCTATTAGGTATTTCTTGACCCATTTGAGTTCTTAGTCAGTTTTCTGTTTTCCTCTGCAGCTCATCTACCTTTACCACTTGCTTAGGTTTTAGTGTGATAATTAATAGAATGTATTAGTATGATCTGACTTAACAATTTAAGTTGCCTATACTCCTAAACAACCAATGAGTCACAGAGGAAATTAAAGAAGAATTTTTAAAATTTCTAGAAGATAACAACAATGACCACACAACTCAAAGAAACCTTTGGGACACGTTGAAAGCAGTTCTAAGAGGAAATTTTATTGCAATTAACACACACATCAGGAAAACAGAACAAGCCCAAATAAACAACTTTATGAACAATCTTGAGATACTAGAGAAACAACAAACCAGCCCCAAACCAAAACTAAGGAGGGAAATCATAAAGATGCAAGCAGAAATTAATGAAATTGAAACCAGAAAAACTATACAACAAATAAATCAAGCAAAGAGTTGGTTCTTTGAAAGAATAAATAAAACAGGCAAGCCACTAGCAAGACTTACTAAGAGAAAGAGAGAAAAGACCCATATAAATGCAATTAGAAACAACAAAGGTGAAATCACAACAGATATTGTTGAAATCCAGAAAATAGTAACTATTTTAAAAAATTATATTCCAACAAACTAGTAAGTATGGAAAAAATGGACAGATTTCTAGACACAAATGAACTACCAAAACTGACTCGAGAAGACATTAATATACTCAACAACCCAATCAAAAGCAAAGAAATTGACTTAGTAATAAAGAATCTAACAACTAAAAAAAGCCCAGGACCTGATGGATTAGAAGCGGAATTCTATGAAACTTTTGGGGAAATTATATCACCAATACTCCTCAAGTCATTCAAGGAAATTGAAAGGGATGGAGTGCTTCCAAACTCATTCATGGAAGTCAGTATCACCCTGATCCCAAAACCAGTCAAAGACCCAACTAAAAAAGAGAACTATAGACCAATCTCCTTAATGAACATAGGTGCAAAAATCCTCAGCAAGACATTAGCAAATACAATGCAACATATTATCGAAAAGTTGATACAGCACGACCAAGTAGGTTTCATCCCAGAGATGTAAGGATGGTCCAACATACAAAACACTATAAATGTAATACACCACATAAATAGAAGAAAGGTCAAAAACCACATGATCATATCAATAGATGCATAAAAGGCCTTCGACAAAATCCAACGCACCTTCTTGATAAAAACCCTGAAGAAAATAGGCATAGAAGGACCATACCTGAATATGATAAAGGCTATCTATGACAAACCGACAGCCAGCATCATACTAAATGGGAAAAAACTGAAAGCATTTCCCCTAAAATCAGGAACCAGGCAAGGATGCCCACTATCACCTCTGTTATTTAACATAGTACTTGAAACATTAGCCAGAGCAATTAGACAAGAAGAAAAAATAAAAAGAATACATATAGGAAAGGAAGAACTCAAATTATCACTATTCGCAGATGACATGATACTCTACATGGAAGACCCAAAGAACTCCATCAAAAAGCTCCTAGAATTAATAACCAACTTCAGCAAAGTAGCGGGATATAAGATCATCATGCAAAAAGCATTAGCATTTGTGTATACCAACAATGAATGGGATGAGAAAGAAATTATGAAAATATTACCATTCACAGTTGCTTCAAGAAAAGTGAAATACTTAGGAATTAACCTAACTGAAGACGTGAAAGACAAAGAAAACTACACCATTCTGAAAAAAGAGACTGAAGAGGATACCAGAAAATGGAAAGATGCCCCTTGTTCCTGGTTAGGTAGAATCAGTATTGTTAAAATGGCCATACTTCCAAAACTGCTATACAGATTCAATGCAGTTCCAATCAATATACCAACAGCATACTTCACAGATCTAAAGAAAACAATCCTAAAATTTATATGGAAACAGAAGAAGCCTCGAATAGCAAAAGCAATACTGAGCAATAAGACCAAAGCAGATGGCATAGCAATCCCAGACTTCAAGCTATACTACAAAGCAATAGTAATAAAAATGGCATGGTACTGGAACAAAGATAGGCACATAGACCAGTGGAACAGAATAAAGGACACAGAAACTTCTCCAGACATTTTCAAATAAAAGGATCCAAAAGCATACATTGGAGGAAAGATAACCTATCTAACAAATGGTGTTAAGAAAACTGGTTGTCAGTTTGTAGAAGAATGAAACTGGATTGGTATCTCTCACTATATATTAAATTAAAATCAAAGTGGATCAAAGATCTAAACATTAAGACAGAAACATTAAACCTTTTGGAAGACAAAATAGGTAGAACACTTGAAGACAGAGGTGTAGGAAAGGACTTCCTAAACAGAACCTCAGTTGCACAGGAAATAACAAGGATCAGCAAATGGCACTACATTTGACCAAAGAGTTTCTGTACAGCAAAAGAGTCAATTAGTACAGGGTAAAGAGAAACCCACAGAATGGGAAAAAAAAAATCTTTGCTAACTACTCCTCAGACAGAAGAATAATATCTAGAATATACAAAGAACTCAAAAAATTAAACTACCTAAAATCAACGATCCACTCAAGAAATGGGTCAGAGAAGTGAACAGATCCTTCACAGTGGAAGAAATACAAATGGCCAACAAATATATGAAAAAATGTTCAACATCTATGGCTATTAGAGAAATGCAAATTAAAACAAGTCTAAGATTCCACCTTAGCCCAGAAAAAATGGCAATCATTAGGAAGTCAAACAATAAAAAATGCTGGTGCAGCTGTGGTGAAAAAGGAACCCTCCTACACTGTTGGTGGGAATGCAAACTAGTACAACCATTATGGAAATCAGTATGGAGATTTCTCAAAAGCCTGAAAGTAGAAATCCTATACAACCCAGCCATTCCCCTATTAGGGATCTTCCCCGAAAAGCTAGACATCATACTACAGAGATACTTACAAAACAATATTTATAGCAGCACAATTTGTAATTAGCTAAATTCTGGAAGCAACCTATATACCCATCAATAGATAACTGGATAAACAAAATGTGGTATCTATACATAATGGAATACTATTCAGCTATAAAGAATGAAAACTAGAGTCATTTGTAGGAAAATGGATGGACCTGGGAAATATAATGTTGAGTGAAATAAATCAGACTCGCAAGCTTGAGTACCACATGGTATCCCTCATTTGAGTGAGGCAGAATACAAACAAAAGGGTAAACAAGGGATACAAAAGGGCAAAGTGTTAGATATAAGCTAATAGGCAAAGAGTTCAAGGGAACAAGAAGAGGGCAAAGGGGAAGGGGAATGGGAATCAGAGGAATAATGATATCTTAAAAATAAGAACCTAATAACTCAAATTTAAAGAGCAACAAGTACACTAGGTACTACAGTAACTTTTTGTAGTTGTGACTTAATGCTCCATTTATGTGGTTGTTTACATTGCTTGCTGTCATAAGCAAAAGGCACAATGCATTATGGTCTGTAAGCTTGTGTAATGGACTGTAAGTTTGTGTAATTTTGGATACATTTTAATAAAAATCTATAAAAAAATTGAAGTTGCCTCATGTTCACTCTGTGGCTGCTCTGTGCAGCACACAGCCTCGTGCTCTGCGAGGAGAAAGGAATGAGCACCAACAGGTCTCCACTCTCAACTATCTTACCATCTGTTAAAATAAGCGTAATCCTACCAAAATTTGTCTTTGTGCCAAATAGAAATGTTTCCTTTCAAGGCATCCTTTTTCAACATTTTCTTTTATTTCATTCCGTGGTACTGGGAGTTTTACACTGAGCTGAGCTACCCCAGCCCTTTTGAAATGTTGAGACAGGTCTCACGAAGTGACTAAGTTTAGAATCCTCCTTTCTCAGCTTCCCAGCATGCTGGGAGTATAGGCATATGCCACCTAGCTTTCAATATTTTTTTAAAGACATAAAATATGCTCTAATTTATAATTTTTCCAAAGATGTAGTTTGTGAAATCTTACATACTGTCTCCCATGCTGCTTTCTCCCTTCTCTGAATTTCTTTTAGGTCTTGTGTTTGTTAGCACATAATTTATTTGTTGTCCAATTGTATCCTGTGTATCTGCTCTTTTCTAAGTGTGAACTGTGGGAGGCAAAGGCAGTAACTATTACTTTTCTGTCCCTTAATATCTGCTCAACTGGCAGATAAATAGTTGATACTCAAAAAGCACTTGATTAGTTGGCTTTTCAGGCTGACAGCTGTAAGAATTCTTCTTCCGTCTGAGGTCTGCACACTTCTGACTTGCTGCTTTTCATCTGCTGGCAAAAGGAAAGAGCAAATTAAAAACTTGTTAGAATTGTCGGCAAAGTAAGGGGAACTTAGCTCTCAGTGGTATTCTGAAAGATCCTGTCTCAATGAAATTCATAACCACCAGATATAAATTTTAACTTTTTTGCCAGGGATCGAACTCAGGGCCCTGCAATTTTAACATTTTAGATTTTTTTTTTTTTTTTTTTGGTACCGGGAATCGAACTCAGGGCCTCGTGCTTGCGAGGCAAACACTCTAACCACTGAGCTAAATCCCCAGCCCTGATTTTAACACTTTAATAATCTCTTTTGCCTACTTGGAAGTTTCCTTTCTCCTACCTTGTTCTTACATTTTGGTTATTACAATATTTTGAACTGCCAGGTTATTTGACAAGTTCTGAGTATATATAGTGTCATTATCATGGCTCACCAAATAAACTCATAAATATGTTTTATTTTCAAATTCAGAAAATTGAGACTTTTTATAAATTTATAACTATTTCTTATGGGGAGTTGGTACATGTACATAACACATTTTAATTCTTTTTACATCCCCTTCCCTTCCTTCCTGGCTATATCTTTTCTTTTTTTTTCCACTCCTTTCCCTCCTCCTTCCCTCCATCTCTTGATCTGATTTCCATTTGAGAACAACCTCCCTGCTTCTTATTATCTAACTTTCATTTTGTTTTTTACTTTTTCTGTGTTTCTCATATTAGACAGACTCTGTGATATTTAAGCTTGTGATACATGCATACCCATATTTATAGCAGCACGATTTATAATAGCTAAATATTGGAAGCAGCCTATATGTCCATCAGCCTATAAATGGATTAAAAAATGTGGTGTTTACACACAATGAAGTATTATTCTGCCATAAAGAAGTATAAAACTGAGTCCTTTGTAGGAAATGGATGTGCCTTGAGACTATAATTTTAGGTGACTTTATAGCTTTTTGGCTGGGCTTTTATTGGCATTATAAAAAATATAACAAAAGTATGATACTTAAAAGTATACCGTTTTGTCTTTAAATAGTTTAAAGGGGTAAAGCATTGCCTTCTAAAAAATAATCCAAACAAATTTATAAAGTATAATTCAATACATTCAAATTCCAGTAACTAATAACCTAATTGGTATTTAGCAAAATGACAGAATCTGTAACAGTACTGTCCTTTGCTTAGAAATGCAGAACATGAGTGAATTTAGCAAATCACCCAGGAGTACTAAAGATAGAAGATTATAATTGTGCTTAAATAAATCTTCCATACACAGAGACTAGCATTTATTTGTGATAATATGAGACCTGTTCTTAGGAAAATTCAAGTTGGCATGGGTAGCTGGGCACAGATATAGACTTCTTCCAAGTAAGGCAACTCCTCCAACATTGGCGTGCTTACTGTGGGCAGCGCTCTCATGCAGACCCTTAACTGAGTATTAGCCAGATATAACGTTGGATAGTTTCAAAGAGCCAATTGCACTGTTAGTATGAAAGATGATATGCTTTCTACCCCCAAACAAATATTTATTCACTGCCTAATGTGTGTCAAAAACTATAGTATTAGCTTACATTCTTCATCAGAAACAAGCAAACTGAAGCTCAGAGACGTTAGATGATTTGCTTAGCCCTCAGAGGCAGGATATGCAGTTAAGTTTAAGTGGAGTAGTTGAACTTCTTTCTGTCCCATCGTCTCCCATGTGGCTGTAGCCAGAACTTCCTGCCCTGATAGGATCCCTTCTCTCTTTCCTTGGGCTGGGGGTGGGATAGTAATTTGGGGAAGGAGTGCCACCCACAGCTACAGCGCATAGACGCAGAAGGGCCCTGACTTTAGCAATGGCCAAAATACCTTAGAGATGGGCATTCATTTTCTTGACTCACAGGAATTTTGAGAGAATTAGTAGTAGTATTAGCAAGAAGTGCCTTGAGCATTTCAGATGAAAGTCTCTACAGAAGTAAAAGTATGGCTATTAGAGACTGGCATGGAATTTTATATGAAGGAGAGTGCTTACTAATTATACGACACCTACTCATTTGTAGATTTATTTTCTAGCCTAATCTCTTATTGGCACTGTATTACAAGAACTAGAAAAGTGCCCAGAGGTTTATGACCAAGACTCAAAAGCTAAGTTCACATGTTTGAGATAGACTTATCTGCTTAACACAATAAAAAATAATAATAGTAATTATAGTAAATCCTGTTTACACCTTGTCTTTGCTTGAGTGGTTTCAGAGTCTGTGAAACTTAGTTTTTAGTATCTACATTGGCTCATTGGTCTATGACTTATATATATATGTATATAAAAGCATCTGAGAAACATTTTAGCAATTCTAGGACTGACAGGAATTAATTAAGCGTTGTCTGTTTGGAGCATACCTGTTAGGGAGGAGGGAGAAGAAAGCTGATTATTTACGGGCTGGGCAGCCACAGATCTTCCAATTCCTTTTATATTCTTAGCTGATCCGTGATCAGCCCTAAAGATTGTTATTATAAAGCTGTCCCCCACCCCCCACAGTTAATGTTTCTCCTTGTCTATTGTTTATTTTTAAATGACCCAGGCGGTGGCTCAGAAAGGAATGCAATTCCCATAAAACATTTTCCCACATTAAACAATTAAAAGTAATTTAGAGGAAAAAGAGAGAGGAAAAAAAGCAACAGAAGGAACTTGGAATTTTGGAAAGCCTTTTATAGCAATTTGATGGTATTTTTCTTTTGAGGCTATAAGTAGAAGTCAAGGAAAGGTCAAGTGCCAAGGCCAAGGTCACAGAGTAGATGGGAGCCCATAAGCAGGAGTGGATATGGACTGGCCAGGTCACAAAGTGCTTTATATAAAAGTCACATCTCATATTCTTTATTCTTGTGTCCTGCCTTAAGAAACCATCCACACATCTACATCATCTGTCAGCCCCTTGTTCTCCCAGCTGTTTTCAATTCTTTTATAATTCTCACTTTGCTTATTTAAAAATATAGCCAGTCAGCTCTTAGTCACCTCCCAGACTCATCATGCTGTGCTAATTAAAGTAACAATATCTGCCATAATAAACTCACCCCAAATTGTACATGGCTCGAATGGAATAATTTTTTTGTCTGATTGACATAAAATCTAAGACAAGTGTCCTGATTGATAGGGTTCTGTCCTCCAAGCAATGACATTTGAGCTAGTGTTCCTTTTGTCTTGTTTCTCCACTGTCTTCACTATCTGGCTTCCAAAGTTACCCAAGGCACGAACATGCAGCCTCTGGATGGGAAAGCAGTATGGAGGAAGACAGGTGGCATATTTGTATGAGACAGCTCTGAAGCGACATGCAGCATTCTGTTCACTTTACTTTAGCTAGCCCTCTGTCTCATTCATGGCCACACCTTACTGCAGAAGAGCCTGAGAAATGTAGTTGGCTGTGTGTCCAAGAAAAAGAATGGGATTGTTACTGACTGGACTGCCGCCTTGGGCACTTTCTCCTGCTTTGGTTTCTGTGGTTCCTTTTCCTTTCACTGGTTCTTCATGGATGCCTTAGCTACCCTCCTGTGTTCTCTCAGTAGACTGTAAAATGGGAGAGAAATTTTGCCCTATTTCTTCATCCACCCCACTCCAGGGCTACTTCTGTGGGAGCCCCTAGGACCTCAGCCTTCTCCTGTCCTTTGAATACTGTTTCTATGGGGATCTGGCTTCCCTCTTTTCAAGTCTCTTTCATCACATATACCTTATACCTCATAGAAGAAAAACCAAGCTCACCTGTTACTTCCATTTTTTAATATTTGAACTTGACAATCACCCTAAGCACTTACTACAGGCAGACTGTAGATACATGTCAAAGAATGCCATAGCTGTGGTTCCTCTCTTTAGGGAACTCATTGCCTAGCAAGGGAGAAAGCTGCTGTACCGATGACTACACAAATAATTACTTAATGACTAGGAATGAGTATCATGAAGGAAAAGTACAAAGTGTTCGAGAGTGTAGAATAAGGAGACACAGCAGAGTCTGTATATAGAGGATGAGCAGCCCTCATCTGAGAAGCTGAAACAGAAGTAGTTTAGATTTTGGATTTTTCAGATTTGGGAATATCTACATATACATGAATATCTTGGGGATAAGAACCAAGTCTAAACACAAAATTTATTTACATATTTTCCCTTATACACATAGACTGAAGATAAATTTCTACATTTTTTAGAGTGCCAGTATTTGGACTGCAACCCATCACGAGGTTAGGTGTGGAACTTTCCACTTGTAGAATCATGTTGCTGATCAAAGCCTCAGATTTTGGAACATTTTGGATTTCAGATTTTTGGATTCAGAATTCTAAACCTGTACTGAGGGACAGTGGATAGAAGGAGAAATACCAGTTAGAAGGAAGAAAGCATAGAGTTTCACAGCAAAACAGTCTAAGTTGGGGTGGAAGAGAAGTGAGGATGGTCAGCGCCAGCCCCAAGAGGGTCTCGTTGGATGCCAGAAATCTGAACCTGATATGCTAGGAATTGAGGAAAGCCATGAAGGCTGAGGTAATCCAGGGAAACACTCATGGCCTAAACTAAACAAAGCCACATGAGAAAGAATTACACAACTATTGTTTTTGTACACAAAACCATAACAGTCCACGTGAGAGGCAAGACCAGCAGGAGAGTTGTTAGACTCCCGGTTCCTTTCCGTGGAAACCCTTCCTGTGCTTCATTGCTGAAGGTCTTGGTCTGTTTGCTCATCTCACACAGTGCAAGGCAAGAGTTTAGCAAGAGGATGGGGCAGAGTGGGAAGGATGTCTTCTAATAGCTCTTCAAGCCGGCAGCTGAAAGCTGAGTGTTCCCCAGCACGGCTCAAAGAAGGCAACAGGCAAAGGGGCCCTCTGCTTTCTCTTCCCCAGCGTGACAGAATTGAGGTCAGAACTGAGACTGTCCCCTGGCTCCCAAGGGTCTTCCTTTCTTTTTAGCTAGGCCTAGCCTGGCTCTGTTTTGGCACAGTTCACCCAGCAGTTTCAAAGTGAGACTATTTACCACAAAGCGAAGGAGGCACGCCCATCTCGCTGCAGCCAGCATCACTGTCTCCCCGGAGGTTCTTGAACGTCCTTAGCAAGCTCACACGTGGCACACAGACCCTACCATCCACTTACTGCATTCCTTACAAACCCAAAGCCGCTGGTGGGCAGAGCGGGAAGGTGTCTGGCCACCGTCCAGACAGTAAACAACAGAGGCAATTATTATGCAGCCATTAATCTTGTCACTTACACATTAACCCAGGCAGTGTGTAAATGGGGAGTACAATCTTCCTCCTTTTATTTTTTAACCTCTTCTCTTTCTTTGCTTCCCCCCTCCCTGAAAATATAAGGGATTACCTTCTAACATTTCTTCAACGTTGTCTCCAATTTCACTTTTCCATTTGTGGAAACAACCAAACAAGTATGAAAATTCCTTTAATGTGTGTATTGACTTTTTTCTTTCAATTTTTTTTTTGTGATTTTTAATGCACATAATGACTTCTGAGTGCTCAAAAGCTGATTTTGCTGATTTTTGTTTGTTTGCTTATAAATCCATGTTTTCTTTTTCACTTCAAGCTCCTCCATCTGAATGGGCCATATTACTATAAAGTACTATCATGATTAGGTATTCTAATGATCAATAACACAAGTACATTACAGGTTTTGAAATCTTTTCCCAGTATGTCTATTTATAAGGACATATTTCCCATTTATTCTGTCTGTATAGATGCCACTCAAAGACATCCTTGTCCATTTGAAAACCTAGAACAGCTGACTTTGTGCTCAAAGGTGATTAAAAAATAAAATCTGAGGATCAATCCTGAAAGCAGTCAAACCTAGCACTACTCAGGGCAGATGCTAAAGTGGGCAAAGTCTCTCTTCAGTGCCGCCAGATCTTTTTCCCTTATTACCTCTCCCTTTAATGCTCTTGACCTCTTATTTCCCTCTTCTTTTTCAAAGCCAGCTTTAAGAAATGACCCATGTCAAGTCATTTTTCTTTTCAGGGGCATTAATGTGTCTGGAGAATGCTTATTCCTGCTATGTTTACACTGAAACCCTTATCTTTAATTGTGGAATGAAAGGAATTTCAGGTATTGGATCATAACCCAAAGTTCAAGTTTTTAAATTCTATTCACATGGCACTTAGACAAACAACTTTTTATTGGAAAGAAGACAATTTTCAGCAAGCCCTTTTCCCAGATTCTGGAGGTGTCTGGTCTCTGCATTCTTCTCTTTACGGAGCCATCCCTGGAGGATAGGGAGTGAGGTTGGGGTGGGCCTGACAAGTAGCATGGAGAGATTTCTAAAGTGTCACTTTGTAAAGCTTTTGAGACCTGTTCTAGTACAACCCTAATACATGTCAGCTAAGAAGATCTGTGGATCAGGAAGGTGAGAAAGATCTGTTGAAACCTAGTGTTGATTCCCTTCCTCCTTGGGGTGTAGCAGGGAAGTCTTCTAAGAGGCTGTCCTGCTACCCATTTGTGGTGGACGCTAGTGAGTGAAGTTTTGCTTGATTAAATCAAGTTACCATACTGTTATCAAGGAATTGGGGGCATTTCTCTGTGCTGCTCATTTTCTCAGATTTGGTTCATGCATATAGGGTAATGTCAAATATTCATTACAGAGGGCTGAGGATTGTTGTATGTTGGTTCTGTGTCTAGATCTAGGCTAAGGCATTTATTCTGGACCTCAGTTTCAGTAAAAAGAAAGAGTTGAGTGATCACAGGTTCTTTCTAGCTTTAAATTCTGGCAATCTCTGAGATATATGAAGTATAATTAAGTGATATAATTTAATATGTTGTTATTTAAACCAAAATACTTAGGGTCATGCATTGGTAAAAGAGGCAGGCCGAGAATGCAAGGGATAATGGCCATTTCCCATGGCTCGGTTTCCTACCAAATTGGAGCAATTAGAGGGTGGTGGAAAAAAGTAGAAGCTACTGGTGGTAAATCAATACTAAATGCATCACTGATAAGATTGGGGGAAATGGACTTATAAAGGGTTGGAAGAGATAGATTGAGACTGGAAGAGTTAAGGGAGAGGCCAGGATGTTCTAGTATCAGTGATTTGATCTGACAAAGGTGTGATTTCTCGTTTGATGAAATGATTAAATTGAGCCATGGTGGAGTTCCTGAAAAAACAAGTTGCACATCAGAAGCCATCAGAGAATTGCTGAGTGTGTATTTAACAGATGAACAGCTGTTTCAAAAGCACTCTTGGCTACTAGATCTTCAGGTTAAAACTGTGCGGTAAGCACTGGGCCTCAAAAATCAGTGGAAGGACAAGAGAGAGAAATTTAGAGAAGCTGATGGTTCTAGTTTATTAGGATTTCTTTTCAGCAAAGCATTTCTGTCTTCAATCCCATTGTGGGCACTTCAGTAACCCATTTGATGAAACAATAGTGTTAATAGAGCCAAAGTCTGGGATTGATCCTAATGGACTCATTGTCTCTAATTCAGCAATAATTGATGAAATCCCTTGTATTCTTAATAGTTTGTCAGGAAAGACAGGACAAAAGAAAGGCAAGATACATTCACAGCCTTAAAAGAATTTAGCAGAAAATACAAAAACACACTTATAGTGGAAAAGAAACAAGGAATCTTTTAAAGATTATGTCATCAGCCCTGATGAGCCATTTCAAGAATGGAGGCCACAACAGAGACTGACTGCATTAGTTGAGTGATTGTCATCACTCAAAAGCTTGTGTGTTATAGGGTTCTTCAGTGGCTGCTATAGTTTGGATCTGAAGGGTCCCCCAAAGGTCCATGTATTAAAGGCTTAGTCTCCAGTTTAGTGCTACTGGAAGGTGGTAGAAACTTTAAGGGGGAAGAGTACTGAGAGGTCTTTGGACCATTTGGGATGTGCCCTTGTACTAGTCAAGTCACTTTCTCATCCCTGCTGAGACAAAATACTTGGCACCCACAATTTAAAAGAGGAGAAGTTTATTGTAGCTTACAGCTTCTGTCCCTGGGTGACTGGCTCCGAGGTGGAAACAGAATGGCAGAAAGGCATGGAAGAAGACAGCTGCTCATCCAATGGCAGTCAGGAAGCACAGACGGAAGGAAGGAGCCGGGGATAAGAATATACTCTTCCAGGTCATGCCCCCAGCGACCCTCCTTTGACCAAGCCCTACCTCCTAATAGCACATTGAACTACTGAACTCATCAGAGGATGACTCCACGAAGGAATATAGCACCCCATAATACAATCACCTTCCAAGCTCACAAGGCATTTTGAGAAAAATTTAGAGCTAAGCCGTAACAGCCTTTGAAGAGGATAAGGGGCCCTTTTCTTTCCCTCTTCTCTTTGGTAAGACACGTGGTTTTGCTCAGCAGCCTCACCATAGGCCCAAAGCAATGGGGCCACATAACCATGGCCCCAAACTTCCAAAACAGTGAGCCAAAAGAAATTTATTCTCTTTAAAAGTTGATTCTCTTGAGTATTTGTTATAGTGATACGAAGCTGACTAACACAGTGGTATCATTCCATACATGAAAATTTATTTATTTTCTAGTTAAAATGTTGGTGGCTATTTCTTTCTTAATTAGTAAATATAAAGATTTAGTGATAAAATGACTCTGGCATTAGAGTTTAGAAGTTCCTCTAACTCCTCAAATGAACAAAATGAAGATAAGGAAGGAATTCTCTGATAGACCAACAATAAAAATCTGTTATTCTGCCAATATTTACTAAAAATCTATCCTGTGAAAGAACCTGTGCCAGTGTTCTCATTCCTTTTATACTCCCTTATATCACTCATATCATAATTCTTTTCTTTTCTTTTTTGGTGCTGGGGATCAAACTCAGGGCCCTGTGCTTGCTAGGCAAGTGCTCTAACCACTGAACAAATTCTGTGAGATTGATTAACCATGTGTTTTGACCCTCAGAAAGGCTCTGTCCAAGGACTGAAGCATAGAGTTTTACTGATTTTCCAAGCAAAAACTGAACTCAGCAGCAAGAATATCGATGGGTGCCTCTCAACCCTCTGCTGAAGAATTTTAATGACAGCAACGTGCTCATAGTATAAAGACTTAAAAAGTACACGTGCATTTGTTTCTTAACTGTGTAAAAATTTCAAACTCACATAAGAGCTAAATTAAATCTACCAAAAAATTAAAACCGTTAATTCTGGTCATGAAATTATGGATGATTTCTCTTTTCAGCTTCGTAGTATGTAGTCTCAATTTCCCGGTTTTCATTAATGAAGAAATAGTACTTTTAAAATCAGAAAACATGAAAAGGTAATAATGTGAATGTGATACTTAATAATTACTAAGGACTAGAGCAAGTGACATTATTTCTTATCTTCATGAAAAGCCCTTAATTTTTGTACGAATTTATTTTTT
>PVJO010029385.1:0-16895 GCA_004026905.1 Hystrix cristata | reverse complement strand
CAAAAGCCTCTTAATAGGATGTGGTCCCAAGCACTGATTCTTTGTATTGTTTCCTGTGCAGTCTGAGTTCTATTCATAAATTTTTTCCCAACCCCTATGTCTTCAAGAGTTATTCCTATTCTATTCTCCAGGAGATTTATTGTTTCTGTTTGAATGTTTAGATCTTCGATCCACTTTGATCTTAGTTTAGTACATGGTGAGAGACATGTATCTAGTTTTAGTTTTCGGCATGTGGTGAGCCAATTTTACCAGCACCATTTATTAAAGAGGCTATCTTTCTTCCAGTGAGGGTGTTTGGCTACTTTGTTGAAGATGAGATATTTGAGTGTGTTTGGAGGTATTTCTGCATCTTCTAGCCCGTTCCATTGGTCCTCGGGTCTGTCTTCATGCCAGTACCATGCTGTTTTTATCACAGAAGCTTTATAATATAATTTCAAGTCGGGGACTCTGATGCCCCTGCCTTACCTCTCTAGTTTTAACAATAAAAATTATCTTTAGACATTTCCTAATGTCTGCAAGGAACAAAATCATTCTTGCTTGAAAACCATTGATGTAGAGAGTGTGTGAAAGTTGACTCTATGTCTTCTATTGATACATTAAGATCCTACTTTTAAACATTTATTTTAGTTTCTTACCCCTTTGTCTGTTGTTCATATTATCTAATTTTTTTCTGTCAGTTTAGCACCTAGTATCTGTTTACTTGTGTGTTGTCTGTTTTCCTATGTAAATGTAAGTTTCATGAGGACAGAATATTATTGTCTTAGTCATTGCTAAGTGTCCAAATGAAGAAGTGTCCAAACACATTTCAGGTAGACATTTGTTGAGGGGAGGTATGGATGTAGCAGACCCTTTCTGGTCTCTGCTGAGGTCCATTACCTGGTAGAGAGGTCTCCAGCGAGGTCAAGAGCCTCAGTAACCTACAAGCTGGTTAGTGAGAATCTGGGGGAACATGGTGGAATCTAGGGGTCTGGACTCATCACCATTAGGTATGTGGTCACCGTTGTTATTGTGGTCAACTAGAGCCGGAACTCCCAGCTGGTCTGAGTTGGTGTGGTTCTGGGGGTAGAGGATCCACCTGAGGATTGTTGCTGATGCAACATAAAGGAGAACAGGAGCAGAAGGTAGCCGTGGGCTGTTTCCAGAAGCTCTGCTGTGGCTGGCTCTCCTGAAGGGGATTTGGCTGTTCTAGTTGAAGAAGGACCTCGGGGCCTTGCTGTCATCGAGGATGGCTGCTTTTGCTTCGGGGGAGCTCTGGTCCTCATCTCTGCTGTGAGTAATGTTTCCTGGTTCCAGTAAAGATTTCTTCAGCCACCATCTGCAGACACAGACGTACACGGGACAGTGCCGTGGGCTCCCAGACCTTGACTGGATCCTTTGGGTCCCCAGCACATAGACAGACATTCTGCACTCTTCCTGTATTTGGCTTGTGGGTTGTTTTAGTTACTTTTCTCTTGTTGCTGGGACAGAATACCCGACACCCAAAGTTAGGGGAAGAAAGCTTTATTAGCTCACAGTCTGCAGAGGTTTCAGTCTACAGTCCTCTGGGTCCGAGGCAGGGCGGCATGGCAGACCGGCAGCAAAGTAAAGTGAGGAATGCAAGGAATGTAGGCAAGGAATGCAAGCAAGCAGCCAATTAGCTTCTTCCTGTATCTTACATCCCATCCAGGCTACCTGTCTCCAGGGCGGGCAGCACTCCCACCCCCAATCCCAACACCCCCAATCTTAGTCTCACATCCTTGATCCCAGCAGAACCATGCCAAACCAATCAATGGATTAATTTAGTAATCACACACTCTAGATCCATCTATCTCTTACCACATGAGGCTTTGCGGGGATATCTAGACACAAACCATAACATGGGTGAATGTTCTAACTTACAAATGTCCTGTATTAAATCTGCTCTCTTGCAAACCACTGGCTCTGGAAAGGCAAGTAATACAAGGCAGCTTACCAAGGGCATTTCAATCTCCATCCAAGTGATATTGGGCACTGAAGATGCAGGCTCCACCAGCGTTGCGGGAAAGAAGAGGTTGTAGTGGCCTGTGGCTGTCAGGTACAGGGTCAATGTAACATTGAAGGGCAGCGTGAAGACTGGCAGGTCCCACTTGCTGAGAATGGAATTCAGGGCACTAGAAATAACTGGACTGAAAATGGAAGAGACAAAGGTCAATCACTTAGGTTGACCTCAGGCTGACACTGTCTTATCAACCGTGTATCCTTAGGTATGTAGACACTGCTAACTGTGTCCACCCACCATCCCTCTCCTTGTCATAGTCATTTCTGGCTTCCCTGAGAGTCCGGTGGTCCTCTGATCTAGGATTGGAAATAAGATGTTCAATATAAGCTTATACAATTGAGAAACAAATGTAAAAGAATGACATTTTGTATAGATATGAAATATGAGGTCTGGTCACAAAAGGGTGATTGTTTAAATTTTAAAAAATCATTACAGCGAAAGACACATTGCCACTAATTCCCATCAATACATCCCCCCTTACTTAAAACACGGCCAATGTCCCTGCCACTTTCTGAAGCAGTTTTGGGAGTTCTTTTTCATGTCTTTAGTTGTGCTGCCATGATTACTTCAACGTCATGAATTAATTCAAAATGTTTACCTTTCATGGTGCTTTTGACTTTTGGGAAAGGCTAGAAGTTGCACAGTGACAGATCCAGTGACTAAGGTGGATGAGGACACACTGTAAATGTTTAATTTGACACAAATTGCCTTAAACATTTTCAAACAGTTCAGGACACCAAAACAGCCAAGAAAAGACACTCCAGGAGAAGGACTTCTAGAACTGCTTCAGAAAGTGGCAAGAATGATGATATAAATGTATTCAAAGCGAGGGGGAGTGTTTCGAGGAGGATTAATGGTGATGTGTCTCTTACTGTAATAGAATTTTAACATTCACCTTATCTTTTGATTACACCTTGCAATTTAAATATTTCCTTATTTCTTAGACTGAGAAAAGTAATTAAAATGTTATTGTTACAAAATGAAATTATTGTCTTTGGGTCATTGAGACACATGACAGTTATTGTCCTGGGCCTTGGTAACATTTTAGAAGTCTGACCTTCCAGGAGGAGGCTGCTGTGGCATGCTGTCTATGTGCAGGTTTAGGCTCAGCAAAATTACTAAGGGCTACTCTGGGAACTGCCGGGTGAAAATGAAACTTCACTTGTTTGTACCCTCTGTCTTCTCAGCCTCTTCCTTGGAAAGAGTATGAATTTTGGACATAGATGGAGCGGATGCCAGTCATAACTCCTCGACTTGCCAGCTGTGTGAGCGATGTTAGGTAACTAATCTCTCTTAGTCTCAGTTTCTTCTGGAAGGGATCAGCCACCCCAGACCCCTCACATCTCCTGCGCTCAGAGGCTGCTGGGCCAAACATGAAGTCACATGATCTGGCCGACTGGCCTGGCTTTAATTAATGACCATGAATCTCAAACGGGCATTTAGAACTGCCCGAAAACGCTACTGCACATCCCCAGCACATTAAGTCTCCAAGATGCCGAGAACCATTTCTTATTTGCACCTTTCTCTTCAAATCTTTACTGTCTGCTTCCCTTTTATTTCAGCCAACAACCCGGCTTTACTTCATTAAAAGAATAGGAGTGACAAGATGAGGAACGTTTCATTTTCCCGACTATAAAAATCCACACTGTGTCTGCTTTGTTCCCACATACTCTGCCTCTTTCACTTGATGGAAGCGTTCCTGCCCTTCATTGCACCAATTTTTTTCTCTTCTCTTTGAATCTGCTTAGTCTCAAGGACTTCACTTTTTCTTGTTTTCATCTCTTCTTTTTTCTCCAGCACATTCTCACCAGTCTATAATATGCTCTAATATCTCCTACCTTTAAAAATCCCACCCTTAACCACACGTCCACTCCCGCTACTTCCCCATTCTGTTTACAATTCTTTATGGCAATACTTTCCAAAAGGGTTGGTGATCAGCTGGATGAGATGGCGTAGACCTGTAACCCGGCACTCCAGGAGACTGGGACTGGGGACTGCAAGTCCAAGCCCATCCTGAGCAATTTAGTGACTTAGCGAGAGCTTGTCTCAAAAAATTGAAAAACGGAAAAGGGCTGGGATACAGCTTAGTGCGAAGACCCTGGGTTCAATCCTCGGTAACATACCGCCCCGCCCAAGTGTCAATCTTTTTGTCCTGATCTTTCTGCTACAAGGCACTTCTAAACCTGCTCCAGTCAGGTGTGTGTTCTCATTACATCACGCAAATAGCTTTGTCCAGTTCACCAATGAACCAGTGATGCCTGTTTTGACATATCCACAGCCACTCCTCATCTTCTTAAGGTCGGGCTCTCTCACTATCTGTGTGGGCTATTGTGCCACTGGACTTTCTTGGTTTTCTTCCTGTCTGCTCCTCCTTAAGTTTCCTTTGCTGACTTTCCCCTTCTTCTGCCAGACATCTTGATGTTGGAAAACCCTCCAACTCTATCTTGATTCTTCTCTTTGCTTTAATCTTCCCTTTTGGATGATATTCTTTAGTTGCCTGGATGCAATACCTTTTATATGCTCTGCCTTTCAATATCACTTGACTATATCACTAAGTTCCTGATTTGACTATATCACTAAGTTCCTGATTTGTGCATCCAGTTACCTTCTCGACATCTCTACTAGGAAGTCTAACACATAATGTGTTTAAATGGAAGGCAGCCTTTCTCTACCTCTAACATATTTTTCTCTTGGTCTTCTCCATAACCCAGCTGCTCAGACACATTATGGGAATGTATTGAACTTACTTTCCTTCTTCTCCTTCGTATCCTCAGCCTCCTAGAAAGTCCTGTCACCTCTATCTTTCTTGAAATATAGCTCATAGTCAATCACTTCTGGTCATGTTCACAGAGACCACTGTGGTCCAAACCCCTCTCATCTCTTTGTGGGCCATGATAGCAAATTCCTAATTATGCTTTGGAGTACTTAAATCCATTCTCTACTTTGCAAGCGAGGGGTTTTGTTTAAATTTGAACTACGTCCATCACATCTCTGCTTAAAACTCTTTAACAGCTTCCTGTTTTTACTACTTGTAATAAAAATCGTAAGACCTGTCGGATCTACAGCGTGTGTGAGGCTGACCCTCACCTTCTCTCTGCGTTCACCTTCTGTTGCCCCTCCGTCATTCACTGGGCCTCAGCCTCACTGGTCTCTGTTTCCTGAACACACTTCCCCAGTTGGGAACGTCTGCGACACCCTTGGTCCAGATCTTCACATGCAGATGTCTTCTTATCAGTTAAGTGACAGCTCAAATGTCCCACTTGTAAAGTGGCCTTCCCTGATCACCCATCTCTAGAATCAGTCTTCATCCCATTTTTGTCATTTTGTTTTCCTGAAAGCACTTATTATACCTTGAAATGACCTCCTTTCATGAGCTAGTTTATGAGTTTATCTCTATCTTTACCCAGAATGTAAACTCCAAGTGAACAGAGCTCTCTGTCTGTTCACAACTATCCTCAGCATCTAGGATAGTTTCTGAATTCAACAAAAGTCCCAGGCGCTGAAATCTTTTTCACTGGATAAATCTGGAAAACGGTACTGCTAGCACCCACCCTGCTGGATTGTTTCAGAGACTAACGAATGGACTAACGACTGTACTGGAGTGGTGGCAGAGAGCTCTGTCTAGGGCAGGGTGTCAGAGGTTTCTGTTGTTTAAATTGCAAAATGGCATGGTGGGGCACCAAGTCCAACCGCACTGATGCCATATGGCTGAAGGGCTGATGGGTTTAATCTGTGTAGTTACAAACCAAATGTATGCAAATGAGGACAAGTTCTGCTCCTCACAGGGGACATGTGTGTGGGTAGCATTAAAGCCACAGAAATGATGGCCTTATCTGTTTGCCCCAATGGATGAAGAAAGAAGGAAACCCCAAGAGGAAAAATAAAATACTCAATGCTTAATGTAGTAATTTATTTGCAAACACTACTAAAAAGCAATGAAACAGTACTTAAGCTAAATTAGTAACTCCAGACTTTGAAACCAAAGAAAGACATTTACTTCTTAGAGATGTTCACAGGAATAAATCAGCATGTCTGAGCAGTGTTGAGAACAGAGTGGCACATACATGTGACATCAGGGGCTGGGGGCCGGGCTTCACCAGGAAGCAGGCCCACTACTGAGACTCTTGGACATACTACTTATCTGCCAAAAAATCAGATAAACTAAGGACCATATTGTGGGTGGCTGAGCACTCACACATATTCTGTGATCTCAATGAATATTTGTTCTTAACCACCTTTCTTCTTGAGTAAGAACTCAACTGATGTTTCCAGTTCAAAGATTATATGCTTTACATATAGACCTCTTTTCCGAGAAGGCCTTCTGATTCTACCACAAGTGAGTTATCAGTTTTTAGGTTCTGGTTTCACCAAACAGTAGATGACCTCCATGCATCCTGGGGCTTTATTGTGCAGGTTCTGGATTCAGAAAGCCAGCACCAAAACTTGAGGCCATTATGCAAAGCAAAATAGGCCAGGCTCAGTTAAATATTGTGTATTTTCTCTTATATGAGAAACCTAAAATATAAGTAAATGAATAACATATAGGAAAGATGATAGGAAAAGAGAAGGTAAACTCTGGAGATGGGGAAGAGGACCAGGGAGGAGGAAGGAAGGGGGAGGTTAAAGGGATTGAAAATGAGCAAGATCTGTTATATGCATGAACTAGTTCCCTCAATCAAACATCACTATTATATATTATAAACTTGTACTAATAAAAAATAAAAAATAAAATGCAACAATAATAATATAAAATATAATAAACTGTCTCTTTTTTGCCCTCAAATTTTTCCTGTATCATATGTTCTAATTTTTTTCTCTCTTTTTTTCATAATGAAAAAAAATACACTTAAAAAATTTTATAAAGTATGACCTCCGGGCAAGGTAATTAATAGCTGCATACCTTGCTCTTTCCTTCTGCAAACTGAGGGCAAACATAACCTGACCTTGCTTAGTACTGTGCTTGGCATGTAGGAACTGCTTAATAAATTTTAGCCTTTATTATTAAGTTTATCACCCAAAGAAGATTATCTACCCAATAAAAACCTGTGGTCTTTTGCTGCTTTGAAAGGTCTCTATTATTCCATAGTCTGCATGATCCCCTTGTACTGCTCCTGGGCTCATGAGCCTTTGTGGTGTCTTGCTAGCCAAACCAGCCCATCTACGCAGACATGGGACCCCACAGCACAAGCATCTTGGGGTCCCGTGGACCTGTAAGCAGAAGAAAGAGGTACCTCACCAGGCCATGGTTGTGAAGATCACAGGAAACAGAAGCCACCAGTAGTAGTCTAACTTCTCAGAGGACAAGGCCACCAGCAATCCCACCAGCATGCCATTGTAGCCACAGAGTCCCGAGGTGATGGCTGACCTGGGGACGAGACAAATATTCCGATTGGTATTTGGTGGTACCTGTTGGGCCTTCCCCTGTAGGACTAATTCAGATGACATGCATAATTAAGATGACTCCTTTGCCAATACTACAGATAAGTACATTGCATGAGTATTGAGCAGTCACATGGCTGCACACAGACACACACAAATACATCCTTGATTCTTCTTGCTGATATGGAAGTAAATTATGTACTCTTATCTGTGGCTAAGCTCTTTGCTTTTGCTTTTCAAGGGCATTTCAGAATGTTAAGTATAGGGAAATCTAGTGGAAGTCTTGATGTGAGATATAAGGTAGGGATGTGTGTGTGTGTGTGTGTGTGTGTGTGTGTGTGTGTGTGTGTGTGAAGGGGTGTGTGAAAGGCAAGAAAAGAGGGACAGAGAAGAGGGAGAAAGGGAGGGAGGGAGAGGGAGCACTGGAGTGTTTTCATGTTGCACTATGTACAGTTCTCCATGGCTGAAATTCGGCTGCTTTCCCTCTCTGTGCCCAAGCAGATCTGCTGAATCCTCTGAGGATGCCCATGTACTCACCCCCATGTCTCAGTCAGGGGTGCCCAGAAGTGTGTAGGACCAAACTTGGGTCTGCTGCCTCAGACTGTTTCAGAGGAGAAACCTGTGTCCACTAAACCTGTCTCCCTGACCTGGCCAACACTGCCTTGACCTTTCCAATAGCCCAGCTGGCCGAGCGGAGTGGGGAGAGGGTAGGAAGGCCACTGGGCAAAGGTACTGCAAGGTCCCTGCCAGAGACCGAGGTCTGTCCTGTGCTGGCCTGAACATTCGGGGGGCGGGGCTGGGCCTGTCTGTGTTCACTGCTGTACCCCGGGCCCCCCCGTCAGCAATGTTCCCATGGAACAAGGTGTGATGGTGCCTTGAAGGTTTGGGGAAGAAACCCACTGTAAGGAATGCATTTTATATTATGACCTAGTTCTCCTCCACCACTCCCCAGCACAAATCAAACAAAATTTCACAAAATCCTATTTATCTTTACTGTACATAGATCACTGTACTTGGCTTTTTAAAATTCTATTGTTTAAATATTTCAAAATGCTGTTGGCATTTGATTCATGATCTGCAAACCTCTACACTGAAACAGTAAGATGTGGGATCATCTAGTATCTATTTCTCAAACTTCTTTGAGCATCAGAAGCTTCTGGGAGGACCTTGTCAAAAATACTTCCCTGAGATTCACTGAACAGGAATATCTAAGGAGGGGGCGAGAGCAGGTGGGCTGAAACTGTATGCTCCCAACCTCCCACCTTTTTTTTTTTGACGTACTGGGGAATGAAACCAGGGCCTTCCAACTGAGCTACATTCCCTTTTATTTTTATTTTTATTTTTATTTTTGAGACAAGTTCTCCCGAAGTCACTAAATTGCCCAGCCTGGGCTCTAACTTGTGATCCTTCTGCCTCAGCCTCCTAGAATGCTGGGATTACAGATATGTGCCACCATGCTCAGATTTAAACTATATTTCTTAAAAATCACCTCAGGCAACTCTATCAGGGAAGTCTAGGAACTGTTGGAATAATATATAGCAAAGTCTGAAGAAATAGTTGCATTCTACAAAATGCTAGTTGTTGTTATTACTTGACTTTTCACTGACTAGCACCTGGGCCCCAGCAGACCTGATCCCTCCCCACGCCACCTAGACGCATTCTGATGCTCCCGTGTGTTCCTTTCCTCTATGTCCCCTCCCACATCATCTTCTCCTTTCTTCTCACCTCTCTCCCATTCCTCGCACCCACCATGCCTAGCTCCACACTGTTCCTGCTAATCTTCCAGGGCTCAGCCACGTCTATTGTGTTATTCCGAGACATTAATTGCCCATTAACCTTGTCTCCTAAAACTAGATTGTGGGCTCCAGGAGGGAAGAACAGTCTAAGCATTTCTCTGCACCTGCCTCCCAGGGAGTATTCCCCGAAGTCTCTAGAGTCAAGCAGAGCCTAATGCTGTCACTTGCTATGGGCCAGAGCAGTTTGTCCTCATAGGGACCTTCAGTGACCCACTCAGAGTTGGCACTCAGGAGACTGGCTGGCTGCTAGGCTACGGTTAGCTGACCTGTCAAGTGAAAGCTTCACCTGCCTGCTCTGTGTGTCTTGCCAAGAGGTCTGCGGAGAGGAACTCACCTGTCCTGGCTTAAGGCAAGAGCAGTTAAGGTTGAGACCACTGTCCCCAAAACCCCAGTAATTGTCCACCAAGGATTCTGGATCAAAAGCCCGATGATGATGATGAGGCCGCTGAGAGGGTTGTTGACGAACATCACCTGGGCCGTCCCCCTGAGGATCCAGTCTATGAACTGCAGGGCCAGGGGCTTATCTGCAAGAGACAGAGCCATCAACAAGATCATGTCTGTTGCCCTGCTGGACTACTGCTTAGTACTGCAAGCAAGGCACCTGGGGATGCATGAGCCAGGACATGCTTCTCATCCAGCCTGGGCAGGGTAGGGGTGGACCCAGCTCACGTCTCTGAGTGGCCTAGTCATCAGTCTGCAGGGGGTGGCACTTTTTGCTACACAGGCTAGCACCATGCCGAGACCAATTAACTCAGTTCCAGCCATTGGCTTGGTTGGTAAGGCAGCCCCAGGAGCATTCCAAGGGAAATTTATTGGTTTAAGGGAAGGAGTAGGGAGGGAAGGAAACTCTTTTTGTGTAGTGCTGTAGGACTCTATTGAGGGCTGGGATCTGAGCAGCAAAGAAGTAGCCTGAAGAAAGCAAACTGGAAAAGAAATCGTTTTAGCCCAGCTGTGAAAACCATTATTGACTCAGGGCCCAGAGGAAGTCAGGTGTAGAAGAAGGGACGTACATTCTGCCTCCTACTCTAGTTTGGTTTCCAGGACAACCTGTACTGGTGGTGGGGCGGGTGAGATGGGGCAGTGAGGGGTGGTGTTTGTGTAGTTCAGGAGAAAGTTAAAAGGGAAGAACTCTGAAACCTCAGGGAGGGTGATGCCAATTTTTTTTTTTTTTGGCACATAATGAATGGCTGTGGCACACGTGAAGGACTGACCATTCACTGTGTTTGGGAAATGGCTTATATGCTGCTCATGCGGTTGTCTTATATCCTATTCCACATAGGAATGAACAATTTGCCAAGGACCAGGATCAGTGAAATGCATTTAATTCCCTCAACTGAGGGAATTATGCCTGCCTGGAGTCAGCTCAGGAGTGCAGCCACCCCTCCCCGCCATCTGCAAAAGCCTTTATTAAGGCAGAGTGATGGGATAGTAAAGGGAAGGTTGTCTCTGGTCTGGCCCATGCTGCTCTCCTGGGCATTTGCTTACCTTTCAGCCAGTTCCCGTACTCTTTCATCTCACCCGTGAGGTAGCCCACTGCTCGGAAGAGGCTGAAGACTTCCTGGCCTGCAGAGCCCTGGTGGGGCATCTCACTTTCTCTCCTTTTACTCCGTTCACTGAACTTTTCAATTTTCACAATGTGGCTATCTTCATCAGATGCTCGGAGATCCTTTCAAGAAAAGTCATGAGAAGATATCAAATAATACACCTTTTTGAGAGCAAGAACATTCGGGGACAGCAGGGGTTGCCAGGTCTGTTGATACAGATAAAAGATCATGGTACAAAGAGGGAAACACACTTCTGTAGTCTAAAGCTGTCCAGAGTGCCCTGTATAAGCCTGGCGTTCCCAGGATTACTGCTTATTCTTCATAGTGGGGTTTCTTAACATAGTATGCCATGGGTTCATTCTGGAAACTTAGAATAATATTGCGAATATATAAAATAGATAAGATTACAAAGACAACCAATTACACTGAAATACAATCACCACAGTACTTAAAAAATTGTGGTCTATATATGTGCACTAGATGTAATATACAGTATGATTTAACATTAGTGAGGAATGAACATACTGGACACCCTCACCCCAACTCAGGGTGATTCTGTAAGGCCATCCCAGCTGCACAGCTCCCCACGGGATCAGCTGAGGCCTTTTCTGTGACTAACACAGAAACACTCTTGCCTTTGCTCTTCAATAAGCCTTAGGCCCAAAGGCACACCTCAGTGACTTCCTTATTTGCAAATCTCCATCTGAAAGTCAGATTCCTGGAACCCAATCTAGGACAGTGATAGAAACTCAGGTACTACTATTATGACCGTGGTTCATTGCCTAAATTTGTAATCAAAATAAATGCTAAAATTCACTGAAAGTCAGTGAAAACAAGGATAGATTGTTTTTCCCCACCCAAGTTCATACGCCCCTCAATATGTAGACTCCTTGGTCAGGACTTCTTGCTCTAAAGCTATGTGTCCAGATGGTAGCCAAAAGGACAAGCAGCTATTAAGCCCTTGAAATGCAGCTAGCTTCAATAAACTAAACATAGAAGAAAAATTACTCAACTCGATAAAGAACATCTACTAAAGACCCATAGCTAATATCACACTTACTGATGAAAGACTGAATTCTTTTCACTCTAAAATCAGGACAAAGATGTCTGCTTTGGCCATTTTTATTCAATATTATCCTAGATTTTCTAGCCCATGCATTGGGCAAGGAAAAGAAGCAAAAGTAACCCAGACTGTGAAGAAAGAAGTTAAATTATCTCAATTTGTAGATGGTATGTGATTTTAATATTGGAAATTCTTGAGAAATTTGCAAAAAGACCTATTAAAGGCAATGAATAAATTCAGCAATGTTACAGGATAGAAGACCAATATAGAAAAATCAATTTTGTTTCTTTGCACCTGCAATGAAAAATCTGAAACTAAATTAAGAAAACAATTCTATTTGTGATAGCATCAAAAAGAATAAAATACTTGGGAATAAATTTAATAATAGAAATGCAAATCCTGTGTACTAAAAACTACAAAACACCATTGAAAGAAATTAAGGACCTACATAAACTAAGTTATCCTCTGTCTACAGAAGACTTAATCTTGTTAAAATAGCAGTATTCCCACAATTCATCTTCAGTCATCTTTTTTCCAAGAAATGGAAAATCTGGTTCTAAAATTCATATAGAAACGCAAGAGAAATGCAGGATACACAAAACATTTTTGAAACAATAAAAAACGGGAGAATTCACACTTCCTGATTTTAAAACTTAAATTGATAGCTATTGTAATCATTATGGTGTGGTACTATCAGAAAGACCAAGATACAAATCAGTGACATTGAATAGAGAGTCCAGCAATAACCCCACACATCTATAGTCAATTAATTTTGGATAAAGATGCTAAGAAAATTCAATGGATAAAGAATAGTCTTTTCAACAAACAGTGATGGGACAACTGAATATCCACACGCAAAAATGAAAAGTGAACCCCTGCCTTATACCATATACAAAGATTAATTCAGAATGAATGAAAGACCTAGCTGTAAGTGCTAAAATTATTAAACTATGGGCACAATCTTCATGACCTTGTAGAAAAATATGGCTTCTTAAGATACGGCACCAAAAACATAAGCAATCAAAGGAAAGTTAGATGAACCAGATTTAATCAATTTAAAATCAAAGGACACTGTCAAGGGAGTGACAATACAACCTGAGTAGCAGGAGAAATTACTTCCAAATCATATATCTGGTAAGGGTCTAGCATACAGACTATATATGGTACTATCACAACTAAATAACAAAAAGACAAATAACCCAATTTTAGAAATGGGCAAAGGACTTGAAAAGACATTTCCTCAAAGAAGATATGTAAGTGGCCAATAAACATTTAGAAAAGATGTTCAACTTCATTTGTCATTAGGGAAACGCTAATCAAAATCTCAAGTTCATATCCATCTAGACTATAATTAAAAAGTAAGATACTAAATTTTGCTGAAGATGTGGGGAAATTAGAACCTTATACATTATTGGTGAGAATGCACACTAATGCATCTGCTTTGGGGAAACATATGACAGTCCTTCAAAATGCTAAACAGAGTTGTCGTAGGATCCATAATTTCCACTCTTAAGTTTATATTCAAGGTAATAAGAACATATGTCCATACATAGACCTACACATGACTGTTCATAGTACCACTACGTATAAAAGCCAAAAAGTGGGAACAACCTAAATCTCCATCAACTGATAAACGGGTAAACAAACTGGAATGTCTACATAATGAGATATTGCTAAGTGAAAGAAACAAGTCACGAAAGGCCAAAGATTACTATATGATTCTATTTATAAGAAATATCTGGAATAAGTAAACGCACAGGAACAGAAAACAGAAAAAAGCAGATTGGTGGTTGCCAGGGGCTGGGGTGAGAGTGGGATGGAGAGTAACCACTAAAGGACATGGGGCTTCTTTCTGGGGTGAGGTAAATATTCTGGAAGTGGGTTGAGGTACTGTTTGTACAACTCTATAAATACACTTCAAACCATTTAAATATACACCTTAAAATGGAAGATTGTCTGGTATGTGAATTGCATCCCATTTAAAGCGTCCTTAGCAGTCTTGTGTCCCTCTCTACTCACTCAGTAGCTAGCCACCTCTCCTCTGTGGTCCCAGGCCCAGATCGTGCCAGTGGCCTGCGTTCTGACAAAGGCCTCTGTCCTGGACACCGAGGAGCAATTCAAGAGGGTGAGTCCAAGGGCAGAGAGTTTGGAAACTGGTTGGAAGGCCGGTATCGGTGTGTGTCTTCTCTGCTTGTCCTGGACATCACAGTTTACTCAGAGCCAGGTTTTTGATCTAAGGCTGGGTAGGGCCAGTCACAGAAGTGACCATGTATTGATCAGGGCAGACTGTCCCCGGACAATGGTGTTCCTTTGGCATATACTGAGCCCACTGGCAAGCTGGAAAAGCAGCATCCATTACTTCCCTCCTTCCCCAGCTTTCTACCTGGAAAACATCCCAGAGAAGACATCGCTCACCTTTTCTTCGGGCATTTCCAGCAAGGGCAGGGCTGGGCGTGTGTCCTGGGAGCCTGAGGGCCAGGTAGGGCTGCCTGGTTTTGCCTCGTTGGCGGTGTATCTGCTTGAAAGGGTGTTGGGCAGCAGAGGACTGCTGTGATTGTCAGACATCTCTTTCGGGGGCGACCGCTCATCTGTCATGTGGCTGCAGACAGAGGAAGAGGAAGAGCAGGTGAGAGAGGGCAGGGCCAGAGGACTCAGCCTGGGAGGTGAGCAGCGAGCCTCATGGGACCTGCTGTTGCTGTAGCTGGTGCTGCCAGAGGGGCCCGGGACTACTCCTCGCCCATGTGAGCTTGAATTTCCAAATATCTTCATTTGTCCAGGCCCAGAAGGAAGTTCCTTCTGGCCGTAAAGAACTTCCTGACCACCTACTTAGAAACATCTTTTTTTCTGACCACTGTAAAAAGAATTTTTCTACCTCTCATATTACCCTCTGTGCCATTGTACTGTGGTAGTTAGTTGTGCATACATTTCCACCCTGATACATAACACGGAGATCCAGTACTGATTGAGGGACTAAAAGGACCTCCTTTTCTAAGTTGCTGTGGAGACTTTTTTGTTTACAGCTGACCACTGATCTCCCTTCCCTCTCTGCTGTCCTCTGTGCTCTTTCTAGTCCCTTCTCACTCTTACTCACTCAGGAGCAGTGCAAGACAATGTTATGTTCTACCGGAAGCTGTGTATATCCAAGCCGGGAGTTTCCCTTCCACGTGGGGCTCTTTTCCCTTCCGACCAGGGCCAGGACTTATGACACAGCTTGCTCCTGTCCTCTGCATTAGTACTGTTTCCTTGGGCTATTCCCTCTCCTCCCGAAAGGGAGATCCTTACTTTCTGCTTTTGCTCCCAGAGCACCACTCGCCTTGCTTGTGCAGAAACCCTCTACTCTGAGCCTCGCACCTGACCATCCCCTGCTCTCTAACTGCTCATTGCCACTACTGACTTCCTGGTGCCCGCCTCATTCAGTAAGGCTTTAGGTGCTCCTACCTGCCCTCTTCATCCCCACTCCAATAATTCAAAGCACTGTCAATGCCCAGGCAGATAACTCATCATCTTCTTTGGTATCGTGGATCCTCGTCCCCTCATCTCCACGGACTCTTTCCACCTCTCCTTTCTAGCCACCAATTTCCAAAGTCACAACACAGATTTACCACTACACACATTAATAAATTCTCAGAAGTCAAATCTCTTCTCTGGCTACTACTTCCTGTAATGTCACCTCATCTGCTCGAGTGCCCTCTCTGATCTCGCCCTTTGAGTTCTTGGAGACCTCTGAGCCATTAGCCCCACCTGCTGCCTAGCTTCCTTTCCCTCCTGACCAGCTTAGATTTCATTTTACTACTTTCATTTCCTGTATTAGTTACTTTTCTAGAGTCAATGGTTTGCGAGAGAGCAGATTTAATACAGGACATTTACACACTACAACATTCACACACACGCCAAATGCAGGAAGAGTGCAGGACGTCTGTCTATGCACTGGAGACCAGAAAGATCCAATCAAGGGCTGGAGCCCACGGCAATCTCCCATGTACGTCCGTGTCTGTACTAAAAGGCTGAAGAAATCTCTACTGGAATCAAGGTACAATGCTCGCAGCAGAGATGAAGACCAGAGCTCCCCGGAAGTGAACAGCAGCCGTCCCCGATGACAGCAGGACCCCGAGCTCCTTCTGTGACGCGCATGATGGGAACAGTTGAGCTCCCCTTGGGAGAAGCAACCACCACAGAGCTTCTCCTGGGGAACAGCCGGCCGCTATTTTCTTCTTCTGTTCCCCTTTATGTTGTGTGGGCAACAATCCTCGGGTGAGTCCTCTACGCCCAGAACCACACCAACTCAGTCCAGCTGGGCGTTCCTGCGCAAGGTGACCACAGTAATAAGTCCACCACACCTGCCCTGCTCCTCGCTCCCTTCTGTATGCTTGTGTGGTGAAATCTCAGCCCTGACAAACCCGATCTCTAGCTTTTCCGTGCTTTCCTCAAGTCATGCAACCAAGCATGACCACAATTGCATAAACAGAGCAGACTGCTTCCACTTTATAACTGCCACTCACTAATGAACACTTGGCACTTCCTTTTGTGTTTAGCGCATTGCATTCTGGTTTCTGTTACCGCTGCCTTTGTCGAAGTCTCTAAGACCCGGATGTTGGTGAATCTAAACCTGCTCCGGTACTCATCTCAGGAGACTGCTCAGTGGTGTTCCAAGATTTCATCGTCCCTCCTGACACACCACTTTTTCTTTAGAGCTGGTCCTTTTCCTGGCTGCTGCTTTTCTCCTAGGCCAGCTCTGTCTCCTACACATACCAACATCCTGGAGAGTTCTGTTCTGGACCATTTTCTCTTTCTTTACTGATCCTCCTACCTAGATGATGGCAGCCCTCACTGTGGCTCTACATCCCATCTGCATGCCTGACTCTCAAATTCAATATTTCCAGCCCACTTTGGGGCTTCAGTTGATAGAGCCAGTTGTCTAATTTACCCTTGCACGGGGGTGTCCCAGAAGCAGCTTAAAGCTAGAGTGCTGAAAACTCCTGATGTTTCCCTAGTCCTGTCCTCCATCAGAGATGCCCGCCCAGGAAGATCCTCCCCGTTCAAGCTGCTCCTTCAGAAACTTAGGAGTCAGGCTTAATGTTTCCTCTCCTCCCACACTC
>PVJO010029384.1:0-16885 GCA_004026905.1 Hystrix cristata | reverse complement strand
AGGCCTTTTCAGATTCCTAATTGCAGCATCAGCTAGTTATTTTACCCACCTGGCCAAACCAGTCTCCCTTTTGTTACTTAAATAAACTTTCCCAATGCCCTAAAATTCGCTCCTGCAATTCATTGCCTGCGCGAATAAAGAACCTGGAGATATATTTTCTAAATCCCCCTTCCCATCCGACAACAAGAGCAGAAACACTTCTGCTCACCACTTAATATTTCTGTCGTTTCTGATCTATGAAGAATTTTATTCTGTTTCGAGCCCCGATAATAGTTTTAACTTCATATTTTCTATTTTATTTTTCACTATGATATAGTGAATGTGTTGGCATAAGAAGGTATATCAAATAAATCATGGACTTTCTGTATGTCCTTGAATGGAACTCAGCAACCACTTTTCAGAAACCAGGACGGATGAAGGAGAATTGGGGATGCTGGTGAAGAGAGAGGGATGAGAAAACGAGTGAGCTTTTGTTTGAATGTTTGTTTGTTTTTTTAGCAGGGAAATTTTAGCAGCACACACACTAAAATGGTAGGGACTTGAACATTTTACAAGCTTGGAGCAGTTTCTCAAACTTCAACACACGTGTGACTCACCTGAGACTCTTGGTAAAATGTAGATGCTGATTTAAAAGGTCTGGGCTGAGGCCCAAGAGCAGACATTTCTGACAACAACCCTCAATGAACTGATGCTGTCGGCCCTCACCTTGAATAGGAAGGGCTTAAAGCAAAGACCAGGGAGAGAGAGACAAGCCAGAGATACAGGAACACTTCAGAAGGCACGATCAATGCAGAGACAAACAGAGTTTAACAGAGAAGAATTTACAGTCTGCCAGAGGATCAGCCTTCCCTCTGTGAGCCTGAAGGCAGAGCCTCCTGTCTCTTGGCTCTTGACTCCCAGGAATGGTGTTAACTAAAACTTGAAGCAAGGTGATATGACTGAGGGAGACTTTTGCCCAGAGATGGAATTACATCTCATACACAAACACACTGAATCCTGGTGTTCTGCGATGCCTATTTGGATTGACGTTCAAATCCTTTAACTGCTCTTGACCTACTGAGCACCATGGGAAAGGGAGGCTGTGTTTGCTAACAGTAGTGACATCTCCCTTCCAAGTCGTCAGTCTGTAGCAGGGAAAGGGTCAATACGACATTGCTATTGGGAGGAGCTTGGACTCAGCCTTTTAAAAGATGAGAGAGATTTTCTTTCTTCTTCCTTTTTTTCTGACTTTTTTTCAGCAACTGTGAGAAATCCAAATTTGTAATGATGGGTCAGTATATTTTAGGTAATTTGTCTTCAAAACTGTACATTTTTTGAGATGCAATAAATTATGCTGATTTCTTTGTAATCTGAGATTTAAGCCAATGGAGAAAAAAGATTTAGAACCTGATAAATCGCTCCCTTTATCAAAATTAAAAGGTAGGAAGAAGAGAGAAAAAATTGGTTTATAAAAATCCTGTATATAAACATTCACAGCAGCTTAATTCAAAATAGCCAAAAATCAGAAATAATTCATGTGTCCCTCAATAGGTGAATGATTTAGAAAAAAAAAAAAACTGAGGCACATACATAGCAGAGGATACTGCTTAACATTAAAAAGGAACAATCGATATACACAGAAACTTGGGTGGACTCCAAAGGCATTATGCTGGGAGGAAAGTAAAGTGCCAATTTCAAAACATTACATATTAAAAATATTCTCGAAAAAACAAAATTATAGGGAACATAATAATGGTTACCAGGTTGCTAGGGGTCTGTATCGTTAGAAGCGATGGCAAAAGGGACACTTGTGGTCATAAACTCGTTCTAAATCTGGAATTTGTTGTGGTTAAAGGAAGCTACCCGTGCGATCGAGTTGAGTAGAACTACACCCACACAGAAGTGTATGTGAAACCAGTAAATCCAAGCTTTGCGGGCATCAGGCAGCGTCATTTTCTTGATTTTGATAGTGGACAATAGTCCTTCCAAATGTTACCACTGAGAGAGGCTAGTAAAGGACACACGGAGTCCCTGTCTCTATACTTTTTGGACCTGTCCATGAGTCTATAATTTTTCAAAATAAAAAAAATTAAAATCTTCACACAACAGTTGTATACAACATCAAAAGGTAAATGGCAAACTGACTAAATACCTGTAATAAATGCCACAGATTTTAATATAAAAGGTTTTCCTACAAATCACATTGAGAACTGCAGAACCCTTATCACATACAGATATGAGCTGAATATATGAAGAGGGAATTCACAAAACAAAATAAGAATAAAATGGCCTATAGGAATTTAAAAATCTTTAATTGTACAATTAAAAAGCTATCCAGGAAAAAAACCAAGGTATCATTTGGAACTTTTAAAATTAGAAAATTATTTTATATTAATATAAAATAATATCAATTATAGTGTTAGTATTAACATGGGTATACTCATCATAGGGATATAAACTGCTATGAGCTTTTGAGAAAGTATTTTATAAAAGGTATGCTGTGCATTAAAAAGGAAAAGGCTAGCATGAAGTCCATTGCTTCGAGCAGGGGTTCTCAAACTGCACTGGCAGCAGTGAGGGGTTTCTAGATCAGCAACATAGCATCATCTGAGTACTTGCTAGAAATGCTACCTCTCAGGCTGGGGATGCAGTGGAGTCAGTAAAGCACTTTGCCTAGGATGCATGAGGCCCTGGGCTCATGCAAAACCTCGTACTGCCCGATACTGCCCTGATACTGCCAAAACTGATACTGCAAAAAAAAAAATAAAAGAAAAGAAAAGCCAACTCTTGGTTCCAATCTCTTAGCTACAGAATTGTAATACAGTCCCGTGAAACACAATGGTCTTTAGCCAGTGACAAACCACACACATGACAGGTGGAGGTGGAAAATTCGTGTCACCTAGCAACATCATGGCTGTGTTGGCATCACAGAGCAACACGTGAGTCCAGGTCTGTGGTGATGCCGGTGGAAACAAACCCACTGTGCTGCCATAGCACAGCACAACACATGCAATTACGCACAATGCACCATACTTGGTAATAAACCACCACGTTACTGGTTTGTGTGTTTACTATACTGTGCTTTTTTGGGTTGTTTTAGGGTATACTCCTACTTATTAAAAAGCGTTAACTGTAAGGAAGCCTCAGATAGGCCCTTCAGGAGGGATTCCGGAAGTCCCGTGATCATAGGAAGTGACAGCTTCGTGCAGGTTACTGACCCTGAAGACTTTCCAGTGGGGTGAGATGCCGAGGTGAAAGAGTGGTATTGATGAGCCTGGTCCTTGGTAGGCCTAAGCTAGTGTGTGTGTGTGTGTGTGTGTGTGTGTGTGTGTGAATTTTTAATGAAAATTTTCTAAAAGTAAAAAAAAAAAATTAAAGCTTATAGAATTAGGATAGAAAAACTATTTTGTATAGTAATATAATGTGTTTGTTTAAGCTAAAGCATTGTCACAATAGGGTCAAAAAGTTAAAAGTTAAATTTGTAAAGTAAAAAAAAATAGGTATAGTGAATTATATGGCTTCAGCTTGACATGGATGCAGCCATCTTGCCTTTTAACTGCCATGATTGCCTCAAAGCAATCTTAGTAGGTTTTTTCCTGTGTAGTTTCCCAGCAAACTATGACAGACAATACCATTTGAGTGCTATGTGAAAATTTACAATGGGATGCTGGGTCCAGGAATGTGCCTGAGTCTTTGATATTGACTTAAGATACACCAGGTACCTTCCAGCTAGGGGGAAGTCACTTATGTCCTAACCCATAAATTCTCTCCTCTCTCTGACCTACATGACAGAGATCCAACTGGCCTTCTGCCACAAGAACCACAGCTCTGTCCATAAGTTCTCCAATAAATTGTACTGTAGGCAATATTAGGTCTGTCTCCCTCTCTTGCCTCCATCTCTTAGCACTTTGAGATTGGTCTTCATGTACTAAACCTGGGTTGTTCCCAAGTGTATGCTCATGATAATTTATTATTAAATACAGATTTTTGTTTTTATAAATTTAGTGTAGCCTAAATGTGCAGAGGCTATAAAGTCTATGGCACTATAGTAATGTTCTAAATCATCACATTCGTTCCCTACTCATTGACCTACCCAGAGCAAAGTTCAATCCTGCAAGCTTCATTCATAGTGAGTACACCATTTGTATGTACCATTTCAAAAGGGTACCATCTTTTACATTCTATTACTTGCTACATCCTTTCCATGTTTAGGTATGTCTAGACCTACAAATACTTGCCATTGGTTTACTATAACCTACAGTACTCAGTACAGTAATGTGTTGTACAGGTTTGTAGTCTAAGAGCAATAGGCTGGACCACACAGCCTAGGTGTAGAGTAGGCTAGGTTTGAGCAAGCACACTCTAGGATGCTTGTACAAGGGCAAAATCATCTAGCGGCATATTACTCAGAATGCATCCCTTTCATTAAGCAATGTGTGATTGTTTCTGGGTTGTGTTAGTTATTTGTAATCTAACAAATCCTCCAGGTGAGTCCCATATTTGCTCAAATTTGTGAACATCTGTTATAGAATAAGAAGTAGAACAAAAGATCTGAACGTTTGAGTAGAGATTCTTATCACCAGCAGTGACCTCAGGCAGGGGTCTGTCTGGAATTCTTAATGCAGAATGAGTCCCAAACTGTGGATCTCTCAGTACACCAGTACAACAAAACACAGAGCTGTTAGGGAGGCCCAGCTCGTTCCTTAATCCCACCTTCACTACTGAAAAGGCCGCTCCCATATCCCCAGTGTCAGAGTTCCTGTTCTGTTGCTCTCAGTCAAAACTTCTTTGCTCACACTTTTATTACCAACAGCCTTGTATTTGGATTTTGTTGTTCACATGTCTGTTTTCTCATTAGACAATAAGTGTCTGCCTTTAGTTTCGTTTCTATTTAGGGTTGTGCTTAGAAAATATCAGGTAAGTGTTTGTTGAATTAATGAATGAATGTGCAAAGGAGTAATTACTTCTGACTGCAAAAAAGGGGAAGTCTTCAGAAAGCATTAGACTTTGAGATGATCTTATTGCTTTTTTGTCATTAAGGAAATTACAGTGTTTTAGAGAAAAAGATTACACATGGGAGACATTAAGTATGAAAACTTGTAGATGAAGTGTTTGGGGAGATATGTACTGATGTATAAAACAACTTGCAATGTGTTGAAAATTAGCTGGGTAAAGAGATGGATAGAGAAATGCATGTACAGGTGTGGGGGGTGGATGTGATAAAACAAGTATAGAAACAGTAATGGTAGGTTCTAGGTTGTGGGTCTAGACATGCTTGTTTTGTAAATAATGTTTTATGGGAATGCAGCCATGCCCGCTCATTTACATTTGTCAGTGGTTGTTTTCTGTACTACACTGTTTTGTAAATAAAGTTTTATTGGACTACAACCATGCCCACTCATTTGCATTTGTCAGTGATTGCTTTTGCACTACACAGAGACCTGAGCAGTTGTGACAAAGGTCTGCGAAACCTGAAAGATTTAATGTCCTTTAATGTCTGACCCTTTATAGTAAAAGATTCCTGACTTCTTTCCCAGGCAATGGGTATATGGACATTTACTGTATAATTCTTCTCACCTTTCTGTATGTTTAAATTTTTTTATAATAAAAAAGGGAGCTAGAGAGCAATTTAAGATAGAACGTGATCAGAAAGCAAATGGAACATAAGAGAATGCTAAGGAAACTGTACAAAGAAAAAAGAACACAAATGTCCAGTTGGGACAAAATTCATTGACACAGGAGTTAATTTTTATTATCTCATGAAAGAGAGGAGGTGGGAGGGATAAGAATGTAGACGGAATTAGAGAGAAATAGGAAATTTCACAAGTGCAATAAATAGCATAAGCACCATGAGGTGCACTGAGAGAAACAAGAAAAGTTGTGGAGAGAACTGACAAAATGAGCACGGTCGTGGTAACATCTGTACCCTCTTAGTTCTTTGATCTGATTTTCAGCATAGAAGGAAGAAAGCTTGATAAGCAAAAGATGATGGAAATGGCTCTAGAGTGACTTCTGAGACACTGAGTACGGTTAGCGCTGCTTTGGCCAGTCTGGTGTCATGACGTTTGCGGAGGAAGCCCTGCCTAGGTCACCGCTTCTGGGAACAGAGAAGCTTTTGGAAGCACCTGAAGCCAGCACATAGGACGGGTCTCCATTGTGCTTCTCAAGAGGAAACTGGCTGCGGAGAAGATTCTCCAAGCAGGTGGGAGGCAGTAGTGATAGATCGATGCTCATGAGAACCAGAACTGCCACACTATGGGCAATCTGCACACATCGCAGAAAGTAACCCTTCCTGGAGACATTCATATGACCTTTCTCTTTTTCTTTTCTGTGTGTGTGTGTGTGTGTGTGTGTGTGTGTGTGTGTGGTGCCTCACTTATGCTATGAAGTGCTCTACCACTGAGCTACAGGCCTGGCCTCTTTATTTTTATTTTTACACAGTCTTGTTAAATTGCCCAGGCCGACCTTGAACTTGCAATTGTACTACCTCAACCTCCCAAGTAGCTGGGATTATAGGTGTGCACCACTGCACCTAGCTGACTTTCTATCTCTCCCGGTCTCTCTCTGTCTCTCTCTCTCTTTTTTTTTTTTTTCTGGTGTTGGGGATTGAACTCAGGGCCTTGTGCTTGTGAGGCAAGCACTCTAACTACTGAGCTAAATCCCCAGCCCCACTTTCTATCTCTAAGTCTTCAGTAGCATAGCTTTATTTTTCTAAGAATCTCCTGTCTGGAAATACATTTTGATTGTTGATTTCAGGAACTTCTCAAAAGAATCCTGAAAATCTTTTCAATTCTCAGTGGAAAATATTATTTACATCGTAAGATTCTTTGTCTCCTGTGTCTCAAAATCCTCCCTTTGCCATTCCCACCAAATCCCAGACTACTGTATCTTCAACCTTACCCAGTTCCAATTAAGATCCCAATTGAAAGAACCACTTTCAACTAACCTTCCAGTTACCAACAAAATTCTAGCTTTCCCTTTCCCTCTCTGAGATGCTCCCAAAGCTTCCTGAGGTAGTACTCTATCTGCCCATAGTTGACCATAAACTCAACTTCACTTTGCTTTATCAACAGCTTGTGTTGGTGATTCTGAGGAAGCCAATTTTCAACACTGGAAAGAGTAGATGAGCAATATAGAGAAGAAACCATTGCTACACCTAATAAGGTCATGGATACCCACACTTGGTAACTCCTAGGAATGACCGGAAGCCAGTTTGTCAGAGGTGAGGCCAAGTTAGTGTTAGGCTGGCCTGTTTCCCACTCTTCCCCAGTGAGACCCTTCCCCCTCCCCTTCTTCCCCATTCCATGTCACCATACCCCCCCCCACGGGTCACAAGTCCACCTCACCCGAGGCCAGTTTCCTGTTAACTCACATACCAACCTACAGAATAAACAACAGACCTAAACACAATTTCCCTTCCCCTTCCCCGGAGTTCCCCAAGGCGTGAAAACTTCCCGCGCGGGTAAAAACATGGTATATAAGGCCCCAGATCCAGCCATAAGGGGGCCATCTTTCAACCTACCAGGATGGTCTGCCTGATTTTCTCCTGATAATAAACCTCTCCGCCTGGCCAGCCATTATCAGCCCCGGTGATTTGTCTGAGTGCCGAACCGAAAACCTAACAGAACAACTACAGAGTTCGAATTCTCAGTGTATTCTTGCATGAGGATTCACACTGCCTTTGGTCTGAGTTCCATAGTCTTTAACAGGGTTTTTTGGTTTGGTTTTTTTGGGGGGGGAGATCTGATAAGATACGGCCCTCCTTCCTTCTCATTCATTCCACCCGGCACTCTCCCTATTTCAACACTTGTCCCATGTCCCAGAAAAACCCCTGGATGCTGGGCAACCCCAGAGAGTTGATCACCATCCTTCTCACAGTAAATCTCTTTGCACATAATCCAGCCATGATTATGCACCAACAGTGAGTTCTAGATTCCGGGAACCTGGGTGCCGGCTCATCCCCCAACCAGCCGGGGAACCCTGGGCACATCACTGAACTCATCTGTCTGTGTCTCAATTTACTTATCTGTAAAGTGACACGAAGAAGAGTACCCACTTTGCCTGATTGTTATAAGAATGGAAAGAGATAACACTGGTGAAATATTTTGAATGCCTGGCACCCACCAAATGCTCAATAAATGTTGATTATAAGAATAATTCCTCACTATTAATAACACTTGTTGATGGTTTTATTCCTTGGCTAACCATCAGGCCTGGCGCAAAATAAGCACTGAAATATATCTGTAAATAAATCAACATATGATATTTTTTATTCCAGTTACCCAAACACACATTTTATCACTTTTAGGCCATTTACCTTCTGTAGCATAGTCCCCTTTGCTTAAGCCATTCTCCACCACCCAACACTATCTTCATTCCTTGCATTTTACCCCTTCCCCATCTGCCTAACTAATGCTTCCTGTAGTTCCAGACTTGAAATTAAGTATGATTTCTTCTAGGAGCTCCTCTCAAGTCGCAAGACTGGCCGCACACTCAAGTCTGAGGAAGGTAATGCTATGTCTTTCCCCCATCCACGACGGTACATATCACACCTCACAGTATGTTTAACATTAGGTCAACCCCAGGGATATTAAACTCCAGGAAGGCAGCAACCAAATGGATCCTTTCAAAATTTCATTCAAAGAGCTCAGCACATACTGGGCACTCAACTCCATGTACAATCATGCATCACTCAAAAAGGGAATTATGATGTGGGAAACATGCCGTTAGGTGAATTCGTCATGGTGCCAGCATCATGGCGTGTATTCACACAAACCAAGATGGCTACATCACTAGGCTATCGTGCGCTGGGACCACCATCGTTTATGTGCTCTATCTTTCACCTAAATGTTGTTAGGCAGCACATAACTTATTTTAAGGAAGGAGGCAAATGATTTCAATTATTTTAATTAAATTCTCCTGGCTCTATTGGCTGTTTTAACAAGTAGCTGCATTACCTGCACCCTGCTGCAGCAGGAGACTGGCCCTCATCTCAGGGAACTCATTTCCCAGGGAGCAAGAGAGCAGAGTTACGAAACCACTTCTCTATTTCATACAAACTAAGTTTTGAAGAATGATTTTCATCTTTGGAATTTGGTGCTAACCTCTTCTAGTCTAGCATTATACAGACCGATTTTTCCTGGCGACATCACACTGAAATCTGATTAGCACGAGATTACAGTACTGGCCGGCTTTTTTAAGAGTCTTGCAAACCAAATCCCAGGCAGTGGTTCAACTGATCTCTAAGTGGGTCTCTTCAAGGAAGCCAGTGAGCTGGGACGCCGGGGTGGCAGGCAGAGGAGTTAACTTGTGATAAGACTTACCCAAGACTTGCAAGTCGAGCATCTGCTTCTTGGCCTCAGAAGTGAAACAATCCAATAATTACAGTCCTTGGTGCTTTTTTTTCTACCTCAGGAAACATTTTGCAACTAACTAGCAATTTCCAAAAATATGGCTCAAGCAACACATCTCCCTATCTCCTCGTGTAGGAGAGGGTGTGAGCCGTAAGGAGACAGGGGCTCGTTATCTCAGAGGGCTCTGGCAAGGTGCTGCTGAGGACAGCTTTTAATTGGGGAAGCACGTGATAGGGCTAGAGCTTTGAAGCTGTCTTGTGGGAGACGCCTAAGCCCACTTCCAAGTCCTTTCTTTAGGACAAATCAAAAAGGCAGCTGCTGGGCAGAAAGAGGAATTGGTGGAGAAGGAGGGCAAAAAAAATAGCTTGATATTTTCTTATCCCTCTCTGGGGGCTGGGATTTTGCTTTCAATTTTTCAGAGTCCCAGGTTTCTGGAACCAGTTCGGGAAGGAAGACAAAGATTCCAGGTGATCAGCCTACTCATCACTATAAGTAGCAGGTGGCCAGGTGTGGGGACTGTAAATGAGGCGCCCAGTGACTGTACCATGGCATGACCCCAGCAAAAGTGACAACCTCTATGCTTGAACCAGAGGGAAAGAAATATTGAATTGGAATACCCTCTGCCCTGGAATCGGCTCAGAAATCACTTTCTGGCACCCAAGTTCAAGGCCCGCGTGAAATACGGATCGTCCTTTAACAACCATGAACCTCATCCTCTTTTTATTTTAAGGCCTTATAGCACAGCAGTTCTTAAATTTCAGTTTACCTGTGAATTACTTAAAAAGTAGATTCCCCGGATTTAGCTGAGCAGCTGCCTCTTCAGGGAAGTCTCCCTGGTGTTTGAGGTCTCTCTTTTGTGCTTCCATGGTACCCCAGGAATATTAGAAACAAGGAAACTTGCTTACTTTGCCACATGTGTCTTGAGGGTGCTGTCACTGGCTGCTAACAGCCCAAATGTTACATTTATCCTAAGATTTGTTGGAATCACTTTACAAGTTTATTAAGGTTCATGAAAACTGTCTAGGGGGATGTTTCCAAATCCTCAAGTCTCAGAGCCCATCTCACCTGGGCTGGCTCTCATTTCCAAGTCCACTTCTTCTCAGTTCACAAGGGAAAGTTGAACCAGTCACCCACGTCAAATCTCACATTGGCACAGAGCCCCAAAATGCAAAAGTCTGCAGTGAAGAACCAAGGAAAGGGTAGGGAGATGGAGGGTCCTGAAAGGGAGTGTGGGAAATAATGTCTACAGCTCATAGCAAGATTCTGGCCTTGTCTTTCTTTTTAGAATTAAAATGAGAGAAAGAGAGAGAAAGAGAGATAGAGATTTGTTATGGGGATATTTATTTGAAATGAAAGTTAATCAGTTTTTCTTTCTAAAACTAGATTCAATTTGGCCAATGAGAGTAAGCTTTCTCGGCTTACAATGGTGGATATTTTCTGTCATGTTTTACCTATATCTGCAAACTAGGAGAAAAAAATACTTAAAGCAGTTTGGAAATACAAGTACATAATCAACAAGATTGTATTGGTTGAGGTGGATTGAAATTAGCAGTATAGTAGTTTCATTTTCTCAAATTGCTATGAGAATAAACAGGTGCCGAAGTGGTGGAGTAACAGGTATAATTACTGAGGGTTGTTTGATAAGACTTAGTAAAGACTTTTTGGTATATTTCCCAGAAACTAGAAAAATGAATGACTCTAACGACTGGGTAAGAAATCCTTTTGCAAGTCAGGTGGCTTCCATTTCTGTGCTTTCATCAGCACTGAAGGAGACCTAATCGAATTGTCAGCTGAAAGATCATTACATGTAATTTTTGATGATAGATCCCACACAACTTCAAAGAGAGTCAGACAATCGAGGGATGCTGCCATAACAAAACTACTTCTGGTCCCACCTCTGTATTTATGTGAACAAAGCTTCTCAATGCATCAGATATAGTAAGAAAATTAGGAACTGAGCTGATGCTGAATATTCAAAATGGCCAAGCAACAAGCAGTATTTACACATAGACATGAGGAAATTGGAACAAAAAGCTTCTGCCCATTTCATTAGAAATGCTTTCCAATAAATTTTGGTTTCAACTCAGTAAAGATAAAACTTACTGATATTTATATGTAGTTATAATGTTTTGCTTAGTTGTGTACTAGTAGTAATTATAATCATTCAATCTAGAATAATTTTACTAAATTATTAGAGCCTTCTGGTGACATGAAACAAAAATAAAGTTCAATTTCATACACATTTTTGATGCACACGTGTTTGACAGGATGATACAGGATTTTAAGTATTAAAATATGGTTCATTAGGGAAAAGTTATGCAGCAGAAGTTAAATGAAAATATGAGAAAAATTCTGAAGTAAAATTAGCTTCTGTTCAATAAGAGCTTCTTGAATATATTTTAAAGGGATGGTGGTAGATATTAAATCATTGTCACATTTAAATTCCAATAAAAGATGAAGAAATGTTTTTATTTCAAAATGCCTATACTTCCAGTATGTCAGAAAATTTAGCCTCTTGAAAAATTTTAAACTTATGATGCAAAATTGTAGATGTCATCTTTAAAATGTGCATGAAAACTATCTCAGTTAACAATTTCCACAAAATATACCACCCTTTAACTTTTGTAGCTTGAAACAGCAATCATTTACTTGCTGGTGACTCTGTGGTCACTAATTATCAGTTATCCATTTCCATGAAATAAACCACACTTTAGCCTTTGTAGCTTGAAACAACAATCTACTTGCTCTTGACTCTGTGGTCAGCAATTCGGGCTGGGCTCAGCTAGACGGTTGTTCTGCTGGCCTCATCAGAGAGCCGCCGCACGGTGCAATTATCTAGCAGCATTACAGTCCAAGATATCCCAAGGCCATGCTTGGAAGCTGAAGCTGGGAAGTAGCTGCTCCATGTCAACTATCATTGTGCAGAAGACTGCACTCATTTTTGTGGGGACAAAAAGCAGCAAGACCACCTGGAGTTTAGGCTCAATATGTGACATTTTTTACTCCTGGTTCATTTTAATTGTTACATCAAGTCACAAAACCAGCAGAGTTGACAATTAAACCTCAGTTTATGAGGGGACACACTAAAGTCACATGGTAGGGAAGTGAGCGTACAAGAATAGGAGGAATTATTTGAGCCATTTTTGCAAACAGTCTGTCCCAGGGACATTGTCTCCCAAGGAACTTTTAGGGAGTCTATGATAAAAAAAAAAACAAAAAACCACTTTTTCGTGGGGGGGTGCTGGGGATCGAACTCAGGGCCTTGTGCTTGCAAAGCAAGCACTCAAACCACTGAGCTAAGTCCCCAGCCTATCTTAAGACCACACGTCAGATTCATTAGCTATGAAAAGTGAAAATTTTCACACTCTCACAGAACAGAGTTTTCAGGCACTATGTCATGACCTAATAACTTGGTGATCTTGAGATCCAGTTTTCTTATCTACCAAGTGGGGTTAGTATTAGAACGTATCTAATTGGGTTGATGTGAAGATTAAATGAATTAAGAAAAGCAAATGGCTTAAAACTGTGAAGTATGTTTAAAACTCCAGAGATCTTAGCTATCATCGTCATCGTGATTATCATTTACTCCATCTATTTCTGGGCAAAATACTGCCTACTTACAGAGTCCATGTACTGATGCTTCCTTTGTTATTTCTATTTTAATTTCTGACTTTAAATAAAAGGGTTGGGCACATGATATCCCGAACCTCAAGATAAAAGAGTGGAATATTAGAAACCAGGGCAATTCCAAAACAGTTGGACCTAAGCCATTAAAGATATTTGCTTCTCACTTGTAGAACATTTTCTTATCAGAGTTGGACGACAGCTTCTCTGCACATGATGATTTGAGGCTGTAGCTCCTTCCATCTGCGGTTCTGCTATCCCAGCCTGCAGAAGGGGGAAAAGAGTGTGAAATGTGTGATGTAGAGTCTTTGTCACTCTACTTTTGTACTTCTGTGCCATTGTAGCTCAATAGAAGCACCAGACAATACATCAGGGATTGAGCGAGTTTCTGTTCCTATAAAACGTTATTTACCAAAAGGGTGATAGATAGACTTTGGCCTATGTGTCACAGTTTGCCATCCTCTTCTCAAGATGTCCTTGAAGATCTCTGAGGTCTTGTACAGCTCAAACATTATTACTGTTTAAGTAGCCCCAATAAAGAATTAAATTCTAGACTCAGACCCCCACCGGTTTTAGGCTTCGCCTAATGGAATCAAACAGAATCAAAGGCAGTGGTCTTGGGGGAAAGTGGTTGTCAGGACCAGCCATGGGCACTATGGAGAAATAGGAGGGAGAGAAGAAAGCCTTGTGATGGGGGTGGAAGGAAAATTTATTTCTTCCAAAGAGGTGATTCAAATTCAGAGCCTCCTGCATAGTTTTACGAAATGTCCCGCTGGCATAGAATTCAACTGTCCCTCAGTATTTTTCACCCCACTTCTATAGACCCCTCCAATTTTGGAGGGACATGTGACATTTAAAATGAAGACTAAGGGGCTGGGGATTTAGCTCAGTGATTAGAGTGCTTGCCTTATAAGCACAAGGGCCTGAGTTCGATCCCCGGAACCACCAAAAAAATAAATAAATAAATAAAAAATAAAATGAAGACTAAGATTCCTAGTCTTCTTTGCAACATCACAATCTAGTCAGGGCCATATGGACAAATGGTCATGTGGCAGCTTCTGAGAATCTTTCCGAAAGCTGAGGCCGGCCCTGGTTGCTTCTTCTTTTTCCCCTCTTGCTTCCCACTGGCTGGAGTGTGGACTTGCTGGGCAGAGCTCCAGCAACCATCCGATGATCTTGAAATAGACAGCAGCTGCAGGTGAGACATAAAAGTGGTGGCCCAGTCCTACAAATGCAGGACTGCCTAATTCTGGGCTCTATAAACTGGAGTGAGAAGTCAAGCAGTTTTTGCCCAGGTCACAGGGATTTGTTGCCTCAGAGCTTCCTACCTCTTTTGAAGGTAATGGTATGCTGTTGATGAATCCCTGGGGGCTGCTTAGGCAAGAACTGCCCATCATCTTGCTCTTTGTGAAATGCTGTTTAGCTTGTAAATATGGTTGTAAGCTAGGCAGAGATTTAGATTCCCTTATGTTCACCTACCTGACCTCCTGCTCGGTCTGCCGTCAGCGTGGCCCCAGTTCCCCTCCACCTGGTACAGTAATGATCACCACAAAGAAGGCCCGTGAGCACTAGATAATGCAGAGCAGCAGCCCTCAACACTGACCGTGTATTGAAATCAGCTGCGAAGTCTCTACACGTGATACTGCCCAGTCCCAACCCTGATGAATTAAACCAGAAAAGGGAGGCCAGGAGGACAACGTTAGTTTGCCAGATGTTTCCAATGTGCAGCTTGACTTAAAAGCCCTGCCTTAGAGGCAAGCCCTTCTTAAATTTCCAGCAATGCTACAAAATCCACAAGGCCAACTACATTCAATATAGCAGTTTACTGGCTACCTGCTTCCAAGAAGGACGTCACCTGAAGACAGACTTGGCATCACAGCACACTCTTTTGTTGGGTCCTGTGTTAGTTTCCTGGGGCTGCTACTGCAAGTGACCACACATTCGGTACCAGAGAAATGGGGCAAGAAATCTGACATCAAACAATGGCGGAGCCCCTAAAGGCTCCGGGGAGATCACCTTAGGAATTTGGAGTGTCAACATGGTTAGGTTGTGCCACCCAGCGATTTAATAAAAAACTCACCTAGGTGTTGTGAAGGTAGTTTGTAGTTGTGATTAGCAGCTTCTAGCGGTAACCATCATGATCATGTAGGAGTAAGTTGACCAGCCCTAGGACCAAAAACTGAGGTTTCCCAGAGAAGAAGAAATTCTTCCTTAACACTGCAGGGTGAGCTTTCCCAAATTACTAGCCTGGTGGCTTGCTCTACACAGTTTGGACTTGGCAGCTCCACAATCATGTGAGCCAATTTCCCCATCCCTTCCCTTCCCTCCCCTCTTGTCTCCTCTGTTTTTCTTTTTCTTGTCCTCCTCCTCTTTCTTTCTCCTCCTCTTCTTCCCACTCTCTTCCTTCTCCTGCTTCTTCCTCTTCTTCCTCCTCTACCACTACTACTGCTTCGTGCTTCTCCGTCTCCTCCTCCTCCGTCTCCTCCTCCTCTTCTCCTTTTCTCTCTCTTTCTCTGTTTAATGACAGACATCTATGTTTTAAAAAGAGTCTAACTCCACATACTGTGAATTAGCAATCCTGCAATTATCTCTGTCACCACTTTTTCATCCTACCAGAGCCAGTCCCTCCCCAGCTTCAAGGAGTAAATCTTGAATGGTCTAGTAATTACAGTCTCCAAGCCAGGGATTGGTTTATGAATGGATTTAGGAGAGAATTTGACCAGTGCGATGTGAGGAAAAGTCTTCTGTGACAAGGTTGTATTGTTATTTGTTATTGTTTTTGTTTTATTTTAAACTTCTTTTCAATTTTAGGAAATATCACTGTCTTAGTTACTTCTCTTTCATTGCTGAGACAAAATACCTGACACCCGAAATTAGGGGAAGAAATGTTTATTTAGCTCACATTTTGTACCAGTTTCAGTTCACCATCTTCTGGGTCCAAGGTAGGGTGGCACAGCAAACAGGCAGAAGGCAGCAAGGTAAGGAAGGGACCTAAGCAGCTTCTTCCTGTGCCTTATATTTTATCCAGGCTGCTAGGATTAGAATGATGCCAAACTAATCGGTAGACTGATTTAGTAATCACACGCCCTTAATCCCAGCATCTCACACTCTAGATCCAGTCACCTCTGATCCAGCCTCCTCTTACGGCATGAGGCTTTCAGGGGACATTTAGCCACAAACCATAATCACAAAAGGTATCTTCTTGGCATATGTACTTTTAAAGAGAATTAATTCATGCTCTCAGGTGATCAGCAACAAAGTGAAGAATTCATACTGAGCAAGGACCCTGAAGGTCACTTGTGCGTCCCACTTCAGTTATAACTCCTTTCCTGCCCGTCTAGAAAAGACTAGTATCCCGATACTTGTGATAATTCTCCTTGTGTTATTATTTTTGTCATCTTACGTATGCATTTCTGTGCCTTATGGTCTTTGAAATTTATATGGATGGTACCCTGTTTATGTTTGCTTAGCTATGCTTTGTTCACTATTTGTATATGATTCAACCATTTTCATTGCTGTGTAGTGTTGCATTGTACCAGGGCTGAGCAAACTAGAGCTCATGGGCCATCTGTTTCTTTAAATAAAGATTATTGTAACATAACCACGCCTATGTGTTTACATACTGTCTCTGGATGCTTCAAAGACACAATGGTAGAGAGCTGCAATAGTAGTAGCAACAAGAGACCAAAGTACTTCAAAGTCTGAAATATTTCCTATGCGGCCTTTTATAGAAAACATTTGCCTGCCCCTTCCCTATTATTTTATCAAACAATTTATTATACTTTTTACCATTGATTGGCGTTTAGAACATTTCAGATTTTGACTCCTTTTTTTTGACTCCTTTTTTAATTTCTATTTTTATTAGAATACGATTGCAGTACATAATGCTTACGTTCTTCATGGGGAGTTGGCACATGTATATAACACGT
>PVJO010029383.1:0-16833 GCA_004026905.1 Hystrix cristata | reverse complement strand
TTGTGGCAAAATATGAAACAAGGGTATCGCCTATTTAATATCCTTGGCAAAAATGGTTTGCATGAGTTTAATCAAGCCGTTAGACTTATTTAAGTTTAGAAAAAATCCAAGGGATACAAAAACTTAGGAAAATCACACCACACAGAAGATACCAGAAAAATCCAGAAAGTGAGACATTCCACAGTTCAACAGTTCTGTGTCTTCAAAAAGTTAATGTAATAAAAAAGAAAAACAAGGAGACCACACAATTAAAAGACATTAGAGAGATATGTAACAGCCAAATGTAGTCTGTGAATCTTATTTAAATTCCTGTTTTAAAAATATACACAAATCTCATTTTTGGACAATTGGAGAAATTTGACTATATAACAAATAAAAATTGGTTGTATTATGTTATATGTGTATACACATATATAGGTCTATAATTCTTTTGGATATAATGATGGTATTTTAGCTATATTAAATATTATGGTGAATATAATGTCTGCAACTTATTTTCAAAGTGCTCAGAAAAACATATACATATATACAAATACTTAACACAGTAAATATGGCAAAATATGAATGAAGGTAATAAGTATACAAGTATTTATACTGTATGTCTTTTAGCTGGTCTGTATATTTGAAAATTGTTTCAATATAAAGTAAAATACTGAAAAGTTATGTTCAAAGTAATACATTGACGCAGTATAATTACATTTTTAGCGCTAATAATAAATGATAGTCCCTGAGTTGGCCCTCGTCTTTCCAAGACCAGACAAGTGACAGGTGGCGCTGGAGAACGGATGACTGTCTCTGGAAGGGTGAGACTTGCTCGTCCTCCAGATGGTTTCAGCCCAACTCTATGAGTCCACTTCTATTGGTCTCCTCGGTTCCCGTGACATATTTCAGTTACCATCCTTTCCAACAGAGGCGCCACCATGTCTACCATACTCTGTATCTTGAAGCCCACAAAAAATGGGGTAGAACATAGATCAGACCACAACTAACTTCTAGACTTTGGCAAAAACAGTTTGTGTTGATCGTATACACCCCAGCGCTCCCCTACTTTTCCTAGGCGATATTGGAGTAAAACTGGGGCCATGTGACAGGTGCGGGGAGAAAAGGCCTGTGCCACTTCTGGGCCCACACAGTGAAAGATGCACAACCATCTCCATCCCTCTCTTCCTTTATCACAGCAACCTGGTGGGCTAAGTGACTTATGAAAGCAGTAATTTCATGTTTTCATGAAAAGCTTTCATTTAATGTTTTTGTCCCTCAAGGGGTAATAAATCCTTCAACTTTTGTATCCAGCTCACCCTGCAATTTTCTATCTCTAAGGGTTTACCTTATTTGACCGGGGGTGGGGGGGAGAGGAACAGAGTGAGAGGGAAGGAAAGGGAGGGAGGGAGGGAGGAGGCTGGAAGCCCTTTCGTCATGACTTCTATTGTCCTTCGGATGTTTTCCTTCCCTTTATCCGATAGGGCCCAGCTGTGTCCTCCACTGGCATGCAAACAATAAAGCACTAAAATGGCCTGCAATTGGATGACTTGGAAACAAAATACACAAAACCAACACAATATTTTTTAAATGGATTTCTCAGCCTAATAATGAATTATTGGCCTTGAGCAGGACTAATCCCACCAGAAAACCTACCTGTCCTTATATGAGAATTCAAATTTCTCTCCCACTTACTGATTGTTACCATTTATAAGAAACAATTTTACTTCTTTCACTGTAAATTGATTTCTCTTTTTAGAAAGACTGTACTTCTTGAGAGCACTGAGGCAAAGAATTCATTTAATTTCACTTTTCAAAATCAATGTCTTCAAGACCCTTTCAGTCAATAGATTACCCTTGCTACCCATTAGACACCTTTCGAGGCTGTTCGCCGACCTTTGGTATCTCATGTAATATTGCAGCACCCTCCATTAGTTTTACATGAAATGTTTTTGTCATTTTCCACCTTTGCACTCTGTCTTTTTAAAACTCTGAACCTCACCCTGCAATTTCTCAGCTTCTCGTTTCATACTTGACATGTATTATGTGTCTTTTGTGCCCTTAATTATGTATTGCACTTCAAGATTCATTCATGTTGGTCTTTTCTAATCCTACTACTATATTGACTGCTGTGCAGCAAGGCTTCTTCTCTCCAGGAACACTATTTGTCTTTATGTTGTTTTCTTCCTTCCAATTCTGAGAGGCACTGAATTTTTTTTCTGTTAGTCCTTTCCACAAAATCTCAGGCTATCCATCGTTGTGGTGATCAAGATATATTCTCCAGAATCTTACTTACTTCCCTCTCAATATGAACTTTCTGTACCCATGTTAGAAAAAAAAAAGTGACCAAATTTAGAAAAAGGCATATATGACAGGTGCTGAAAAGGCACCTTTTGGAGGAAGCAACAAAAATATAAAAGTTTACAAACATATAAGAGGAAATAAAGGGTGGTTTCTTGAAGAAATATAGAATGAGAAATACCGAGTTAAAGGAAAGTTTAAGTGCATCTTACAAAAGTTAAGATTAAGCAACTTTTATGTCTAGTACGCCAAACACCAAAACAGCAGCTATTAAGAATGGCGCTGTTTGTTAATACCAGCCTACCATCTTGTCTCCCTCCGAATGCAGCAGCTCCTCCATTGGTCTCTCTCTCCCCAGTATCACCTCCCTCAAACCCTTCTCCAGTATGCCACCAGAATCCTGGCCATAAGATCATATTTAATTATTTCTCTTCCAGAAAACTTTTCATCAGCTCCTGTTCCATCCAGAATAAAGCCCCAAAGCTTACAAAACCCTAATTATCTGGACCCCATTTACTTTTGATACTCATTTCTAGCTATTTCTCTTTCTTCACAAGCTCTGAATGTTCCAAACAAAATATTTTTTATGAATTTCCTCTGATTTTCTTGTATGATTGATGTTCTTTCTTGCTCCAAATGCTCTTGTTCTATTTTCTAGTCATCTTTCACAGATGTTTCTTTTTACCTGACTCTTTAAGTAAAATTAACTACCCCCTTCTGCATATCACCAAGGTTCACTGTATTTCTTTATTATAGCATATAGCTTACTGTTATACTATCTTGATTACTTGTCTGCATCCCACTCTAGTCTGAAAGCAATAAGATGTTCTTTTGTTTTTTTTTAATTTTTTTAATTTTTTAATAAGATGTTAATTACAATGTTTATAACTTTATCCTGATACTCCAGTACCCAACAACAAATGTGGTACCTGATGAAAGTTAATAAATATTGTATTGGGTATCTATTACACACATAATTAGATAATAGGACCCTATAGTAATCCAAGGCTTGATTTGAACCTCTAGTCACAAGCCTTTTCAAAAATCTTTATAGGATAAATATTGGCAATTTCTGGAATGTGCATCAAATAGGGCTCATTCACAAGTTAGCCTCAGAATGTGGCACAGTTGGTGCCCCTACGTATTTCTTCCCCACTGACCATACAGACTCATGTTCCAAGCTGCCTGTGTCGTCCAACTTTCAGCAAGTGGTATTCTCTTGAAGCTTACCTGGGTCTTTCCACCTGCTCAGCTCCCACAGTCTACCATGTTCCAACCTACTCAGGAGTCAAGGTCGCCCAGTAAGTGGCATCTCGCAACATGGTCAGCCCCACAACAGGACAGATTGAGCATCTCAGAAGAAAAAGCACTCCTAAAGGCCATCGCTCTCAGAGTATCCTGTACTGAATCTATCTATTTTTCTGTCATAGTAATCTAGCCTAATAAGAAAAAACTGAATCCCTTTGGGATGACTAAAAACATTATAGAATCTCAGAGTCATCACTCTGGGACCATGTTTTAGGAATTGTATATTTTAGAGATGGAAAAAAGTGAATAGAAACTGTACTCATTCTTTCTAGAAGTTTCTGAATTCAAACACTATTTAACTCAATGCATTGTGATTTATTTTTTAAATTTCATTCTATTTTCTTCAAATGTCCTTCTATAAAGGCAGGAAATTCAGTCAATTAAGGTACAGTAAAAAGAAACTACATTGAGTCAGTTTGAAATGTTTACATATTCAAGTTTACCCTTTAAAGTAATATGAAAGTTGGTGACTCAAGAGAAAAATTCCTAAGAAAAATTATGTAGATGTTATAAGTAGAAATAACAGTACTACCTTGATTTCACAAAAAATGACATTTTTAAATGTCAGGAAAAGGTAATAAGGAATTTATAAAAGCCTTTGAGCATTTGGAAGAATGAATTCAAATCAAAAATATTTTTAGAGAAAAGGAAAAAACTAAAATGATGTGGCTTACTGCCAAAGTAAAAGTATCACTGAGAAAGTATTTTCATATTTATTAAGAGTTATTCAACTACCAAGAAAGTGAATTTTCAGGTTGAGGAGAACAAAGGTAATACAAACTGTCTCAAAATACTGGTAATTTATTAGCAAACATAAATCTCAATCATCACCCACTCAGGGATAAGATGAGCCATAAACTTTTGAAAAGGACATCAATAAAAATAAACTAAAAAAGCAATTGGATTGTCCTAATTCTAACTGACCTCATTCCCAAATGTGTCCGTTCATTTGCCTCTATTTTTGAGTATGATTTTGCTGATAAATATTGTCTCTCATAGATGTCAATCAAATTTTGGTATTTCTTCTTTGCTCATCCAGTAATTGATCTCAGCCGTACTTCCCGAATTCACTCTGACCTGATATATTACCAGCGACATGAACAACTTCTAGTAGCCCCTTCTCATTTTGTCATTTTGCCTTAACAAATAACTCTTGAATGTTTTTCCCAAACCAGCACTGACAGATCCCACAGGCCTATCCTATGATTTGGTCAAACAGGGCTCAGTCATGAAAGGGAGTCAGAAGTGAGGTTGTATTCCTGGACCATTAATGAAAAGGGTTGGCACCTGAACAAAGAAGGAAAACTCTGCGCCAGTTCACCTTGAGTCTCAGCTTGACTGAGCTAAGGGACTCCAGGAAAAGTGATTGGACTATGATGGCATTGACCTCATCCATGGTTTTACCCACTGTCGAGTTCATAGCTGAATGGGCTATTTCAGGAGGTGGGGCCTAGTTAGAGAAAGCAGGTCAGGAGAGCATGGTCTTTGGGACTATACCTGGTCCGTGGACCTTTCCCTTCTGATTCTTTCCAACCTGCTCTGCTTCCTGGCTGCCGTGAGTTTAGTTCCTCCAACATGCCCTTCCATTTTAACGTCTCTTCCTTGGAGCCAGCTGACCATGGACTGAAATTTCTGAAACTGTGAGCCAAAATAAATCTCTCTTCCTTTAAGTGTCAGATGTCAGGTATTTTGTCCCAGCAACAGGAAAGCTGCCCAGTATGTGCATATGAAAATTTGGGAGTGTAAGGTTGGTTTCCTTCCCAGGGGTTAGGAAACCTGCTTAAATTTGGAACTCTAATAACCATAAAGAGCCTACTACATTTTTATCATGATGTGCTCCACAGAATGGTAACATGGGAAATTACTCTCTAATTGGATTGCATGACCAATAAATGTAGAAGTACTACACAGTTTTTCTCTTGGAAATTCAAAAAGTACACTAGCATATTAAAAGACAAAAGAAGTCGGGCAATAAAGTCATCTGTCTTTGTTCAATTTGATATTTACCACAGTATCTGCCAAATTTTTTTAAATTTTTAATATAACTTTTTAATTGACAAACAAAAATTATACATATTAATTGTATATAACACATCGTTGCCACATTTTTTGAACCACTGAACACCTATTAAGAGCTCAGAGATCTGGTATCCCAAGGAATAAGCTTGAGGAAAACTAACCCACTCAGTCATTCATATTTACTGCTGCTTCTGGATATCCTAGAATAAGCCTAGGCATGGGTCATATAATGTCCTATTCCAGTGATTATTAACCTTCTATATGCACACGAGTCACTGGGGAATCTTTCAAAATGTAGCTTTTGAGTCAGTAGATCTATTAAACCTCCAGATGCTGCCAGTACCACTGTGATACTTTGAGACAAGCAAAGCTCTACAGGAACACTGCAACGGGAAGTTCTTCGTATCTCCAGTCTTATCCTACCCTTCTTAATAATGCGTCTTCCTAAAATGTTACTTTCACTATGTCATGTTGGTGGCGAAAAACTGTCAGTGATTTCCTCTTTCCTGCAACATAAGTCATTCAACAATTGGCATTTGTTGAACACTTACAAATGTAGCAAATAGATTAAGTCTCTGGCCTTATATAGTTAAGAACACAGTGAATAAGTAAGAAACAATGTGCCAAATGATAGAAGTTAAAACAAGAAGAAAATAGGTAATTTCTTGAGACTTCAGTTTCCCTCTCTGTGAAATGAGGGTTGACATAGAGCAGTGGGGTAGTCAACCCACACTGCACATTGCAGTCACTGATACAGTCAGCCCCAAGCAACTAACTTTAGTATCTCCTGCAGGAAGGCAGCTCCTCAGCTGATTCTAACGGTCTACAAATCTAGCTCAATGACTCTCCCGGTGTGTTGTCCAAACCATCAGTAACAGCATCACTTTAAACTTGTTATAGTGCAAACTCTCAGGGGTCAGCACGACCTGCTTAATCAAAACCTTCAGGGTGGGTCCCAAACTCTGGGTTTTAACAAACTCTCCAGGTAATTCTAATACACCCTCAAGTTTAAAAGCCACTGAATTAAATAATCAGTAAGTTTTCCTTCAGCTCTAAAATGCTATAATTTTTTTTACTTCTCACAGTCTTTTCAAGGATTTTGGTTTCCCAGGCTTATAGACTAGAAATATAAATTTTGGAATTAGACCTCCCGGATTCGACACACAGCTTTTACACTTAATTGCTGTGCACTCTTCACAAATTACTTCTATTGTTTGTGCACCAGGTCCTCATCTATATAATGAAGATGATAATTGTACCTACTCTCGTGAAACTGTTATGGAAATTAAATGATCTCCTATATATAGCTCACTAAGCAGTGTGCTTGGTAAGTGGCATTTCAGGGCATCACTCAATCATTCCTCTCACTGAGGTCTTCCTTGGCCACTCTATCCAAAATTATAATCCACTTCTGCCATTCCCTCATCCTCTCTCCTGCTTTATTTTTCTCCTTCGCAATTACTATTCTCTAACATACTACCTATGTTACCTGTTGCTTCATTTACTACCTCCTTCCACAAAGATGGAGTCCTTATTATAAGGGTCAAATTTTTGTCTGTTTTGCTGAAAGCTATATCTCCAGTGTCTAGTATAAGGTCTGGAACATTATAAGCACTCAAAAACTACTGATAGGATGAATAAGTGGCTAAATGTTAACTATTAACATTATTATTACCAATCCAAATGTTACTTTATTGAAACCCAATGGTTTCAATATTTACTGACTCAAATTGCACTTATGTCTTAATTCTATGCTTTACTCAAGTTCTGTTTCATATCTAAAATGTCTTTCTAAAGTCAGCCCAGTTTAATTTCTGCTATGTTCCAACTCTTTAATATTCCCTATTTACATCTCTGATGATTATAGTTCTCTGAATGTCTGTATTGTTCACTGTACCACACAAGTTAGCATCTAATTGTCTTCATTTAGTGTCAGCTCAATGAGTCATCTCTAAATAATTTACTGGAAGAGGCCGTATCATTCATACAATAAAAATTTCATGACAAAGAGCCCCTACAAGAAACAACAGGGAACCTTACCATTAACCACCCATGTTGTTTTCCAATAATCAACATGGTGCTTTATATTTTACAAACCACTTTTCTACACATCTTCCTAGTTTTCACCAGTTAATCTCAAAGACTATGTCTCTTTTCTCTCAATTTTCCAAGAAATGTTTACGTAAACTATGAAGAACACATTTCTTCAGGAGGGAAAATAAGAATAAATCATAAAAGTCATAAAAGTTGGCGAAGTCACAGATGGAACAAAACTGGCTCTCTTGTCCCGCCATCCTTTGACCAAATGTGTCTGCAAGACTTCACATCCTTCCTGCTCAGCACTCCAGGCAGACATTACCTATTCATCAGAACTGGCAGAGAAGGCGAGATCACCTGCCATGTTAACCTACTCTAACCACCTTTCTTCTAAAAACACAGGAGACTGATGGTAGGAAAAAACATTTTTGAGACAGGGTCTCACTATGTAGTTCGGGCTGACCTTGAACTCACTATGTAGCCCAGGTTGGCCTGGAACACACAGTGATTCTCCTGCCTCAGCCTCGCGAGTGCTGGGATTACAGGCATGTGCCACCATGCCTGGTGATGTTAGGAAATTTTAAATGATTTGTCCAGACACGTGCATGGTGGCAGAACCAAAGCCAGAACCAGCCACTAAACTCTGTGTTCAGGACTCTCTGTCCCTCTTGATCCATTTCTGAAATTCAGTATTTAAATTTCCATTTTAAAGCAATCAAAACATGAAAAGTAAACCTTTGACAGAGAGTTTTCATATTAATGCTCACGAACTTAACGCTGAAATGAAAAGCGACAGCTCTGAGTCAAGTGATAGACAGGTTTGGTTAGCCTGTTATTTTTCAGTTCAGTTTATTTACCTAAAGCGAGAATGTGCCATGACTGGAAATAGACAAAACAGATTATTTTAATTCTGCTGTCCTAGAAAAAGAAAAGGAAAATAGTCTCCATTAATAGGAATTGGGCTCAAGTCCAATCCTGAAATAACATATTATTGAGTCAACTCTTTAAAGGTGACTTTTCCCTCAATAATTGCAAAGCATTATTTTAAACATAACTTCATCACTAAATTTAAATTTGTGGAAAACATACAGATTTGAAAGCATATGAAGAAGAGTGAGGGAGACAAACATCTATCTTTCTATAAATAATGGCTATCTCCTCACCATGAAAATTATGCCTGCATTTTAGAATTATAATTTTTCAAAGAGCCTCTCTCCAAATCGTAGTTTCTAAACACTACAATCACCTCCTTTTTGCAGTTAGAACGAAACTGACTTGTCAAACTTTACCTCGCTAACTGGTAATTCTATCTTCGTTGTTCTCATTTTCAGGCACGCTATCCTTGAAGCTGCTTTTTTGAGATAAACTATCGTCTAATACAGTTAGAAATTGCCTCTGGCCCTGTAGCATTAACCAAGGAAACCAGGATGACAGCTGAGAACTCTGTGAGTCCATGTCAGCAACTACGGTACTTAGTTACGCGGTACCCGCAGGGTCAACGGGCAGACCTTTCCCTGGAGAAGGTGAAACTGGCTGCAACCCGAAGGGAAGCAGGAGGAAGGCAGCGAGTGCACACGAGCAGGCCTCCTCAGCAGGCGCCCACCACCAGGCCAGGGAGGACGCTGACACAGCGGCTCACCTTCAGGCTCTGCGCTGCCCCGCCACCCGCGAAAGGGTTTTAGCACCTGGATATACACAGGAGCAAGCCAGTGAGCCTCAGAAAAATCTACCCACAAACCCATGCCTGCTAAGAGAGCCCCAGACAGCTGGAGTGAGCCTCACTCCCCCCCCCCACCACTACCCCTGCTTAGTCAGACCAGTCATAGTGTGTTATGAACTGAATTGAAAAGAAAAATGAAGAAGGAGTTCTAATCGGCCCGCACTATGCCAACCTGAGCATGAACCCTTTTGACAAACAGGGTAGTGACTTTAAAAAAGTGGACCAGTATTTCCTGAAGAATGGTTTGTGGAACACTGGAATACTCTGCTTTCTGGTCTAGTTGTTCCAAAAATTCAGAGATCACTTCCCCTATATCACATTATGAGTCATTTTCCAGTCAACAAACACACTTGTTCATCTGGAGAAAAGGCAATACCTCAGTTCAATAAGCAGAAATTTTTTTAGTTGGCATCTCGGACTCATACAATGCACTACCGCTTTCATAATAAAATCCCAAATTCACTGAAAAATTATTGTGTGGTGGTTAATAAAACACAATAGAGAGAGAATAAGCTTGATAATTTAGAAGACTTTAGAATCACTTTTTTCCTTTCCCAGCTCTGTGACCGTGAGTAAATTACAGTGGTACCTCAGTTCACGAACTTAATTCCTTCCAAGATTCTAGGGAAGCTGGCCGCATTTTCGTCACCCAATGTAGAGTTGAAGAACTGAAGCAAAATTTTGCCAAATGCTTCTGTTAGCAAGCCAAATTGTTCACAAACAGAATGATTCATGAACCTAGGCATTACTGGACTTCACATCTCTGAGCCAGTTTTCTCTTTTGCAAAATAACCATAATAAAATATTTCCTATATTCTGAGGAGTACAGGGAAACAGAAAAGTTACCCCATAAAAATCCTTGACCCATGATAGATATCAAATATTAACTTCCTTCCCCCAGGACCTTTTTACTGGCAAAGAAAATATCTATGTTAAAATAATTTTAATAGAATATATGATGTAAAATCTTAAATAACATGATAATGTCCTCCCTATTTAACTGTATTTTGTATTGTTAATTTAAGGCAAGTCCTATTCATGTATGTAATTGTACGTGAAACCTGAATGAATTATAACTTAAATCATCAAGCTGAACAACTGAAGTGGGTACCAGAGAGTGGATCTCTTTTTCCAGGAACATGTTGCAACTTTATTTCTCTTCTAATCAACCCCACTATGGTAACATATAAAGAAGGAGGATCCATCCTTCTTCAGTTGAATAATAGCAATGTTTTATGGCCCCTTCTCCAAGGAGTCCACTTTATTTGTGTTATGTAATATACATCTCCCAAAATAGCTCTCCTTATTCATCTTCCAGAGCCTGCTTATGGCCTCTAATATTGCAATTATAACACTATGCACAGTGTCAAAGGCAAATAGACACAGTTCTGCAGAAGACAACTAAAAAGAAAGCACATTTGATTTACCGAAGAAAACAGGCAGGACAGTCTTATGGCCAAGAACAACAGCAGGCTCGTCCATCTGTCCATCATCAAACTGAGCTGTGCCTACCAGTTACCACCAGGAGGGGCCATGTGGGTATTACACTAAAATAGAATTTCTGCCATCGGGAAGATGAGGAGGGAGGAAAATAAATTAACCACTTCAGAATTAGTTTCTAGGTTAGCATCAATTTCTGCTCATTTCTTACACATAGTTTACAAATCTTTTCATGCTTTTATTTACTCATTAAACATTTTCTGGATTTTTTTAGAATTTAGGTGTTGTGCTAGCCACTGTGGACACAAAGAACAATTTATGCCTTTAGCAACCTGTTTCATGAGAGGGGCAGAGATGTTAACAAATAATTATAATACAGTAATAAGATAACTGCCACTGCACATATAATACTGTATGAGAAGTCAAAAAAAGAAGTAATTAACTATGCAAAACCATGGTAATTTTATAAATTTATGAGCCATCTTTTCTGTACTATCCCAGTGTTGGTATGTGCTGCAAGAAATCAAATACTGAGGTAGAATATAAAGTCCAGGCATGAAAAGATGAACTTTAAGCAGCTATGTTTGTCTTGCAGTAGAGGAAAAATGCTATTGTCTTTACCTTCATTATTGAGTCTGTAGGTGTGTGTGTTTAATTTTTTTTTATGATTTTTAACCTTACTAACTACATCTGAACATGCCAATTTCTACTTTCTCTAATACCAGTACATTTGAGGGATGACAATTTGTGTGTCACAAAGTAGATGCAAATGTACACATAGATGCAGGTATAGAGATAAATACAGAATAAAGGTAGCTTCTTGTTTCTGAAAATACTATTTATGATGTAATTCTTAAATTTTACAATGACATTTTGCCTTCTAGGCAATATCCTAATAGAAAAGGATTGCCATTTAGTAAAATTAAGATGTTAATACAATAAATCCTCAATATGCTTTGAGACATGCTATAAAGATTTTCTTTCAACCAAAGAAATGAATAAAGAATGAAATGAAGCATTCACAGTTAAGCTAACATAGAAAGTCTGGAAGTCATCAGCTTAAAAATCCTGTTTAAATGTCCATTGGCTTTGTTGCTAACACAGGACCTTGGAGGTTCACATCAATTTCATGTGAAGTTTAGTATTCCTCTCTGAGGTAGTTCTTAGGGCTAAAATCTTTCCCTAGTCTCATCTTGGTTACCTCTGCTTTTAGCATTTCTCTTTGTTGTCCCTGCGCCATGTATCACTCTGGAACTATCTGCATAAAGATACTGGTGCTCCCCTCCAGAGCTCCAGCCCCATCACAAGAATGGCACAGGCTCGTCTGAGTCTGAGTCCACCTGAAGAACCCGGTCAGGGCAAGAGCCACCACTCTGCCTCACCCTGTCCTGGCATCCTTCCCTGGAGGCCACCACTACTGAAGTGCTCTGTCCACTGACAAATTCAGGAGAACACAGTCACATTGTTACCATTATCCATCAATCTGCAAAGATCTAAATCCTAAATTTCATCTCTAATCTTTACTTCACTCACATTAATCTTTTTCACATGCCAGAATTTCATTTGTACCATATCTCTTTATAATAAGAACCACAGTGTCTATGATACAAATATTTGCCTGCTGTTTTTATTCCGTCCATTCGTCAATGCTGTGTAAATGCTTAATCATTGCTCCTGGCAAGTTCTTCTGTCACAGCACCCAGGTAGCCTCCCAGGTAACTTCATCATTACTTGACATTCTCCACTGACAGTGAGGTGCTGGTGGTGGTGCCTGCTGCTCTGCTCCACTCCGACAAGCACACCAGCATTGCCCCATGAACAGACAGGCTTTGCCAACATCTGTGTTACTTTCTATGATTTTTGTCACAGATTTCCAAACAACATAGTTTTTCATTCCATGTACGTATACAGACTGCCCCAAAAGTAAGATTAAAAAATAAAAAGTAAATGTCCTCACAGAGTGAATTAAGTAATAATTCAACCCCAGGGACTTTGACTCATAAACACTAAAGAGAAAGTCATTAATTTAAGGTCAAAAGGCCTCCAGGCAACTTGACATTAAATAGAAGCCAACAGAAGTTGTTGGCTTCTATTGGGGGAAGTTTTTTTTTTTTTTAAATGGATGCTACTGTGAAGGCAATGGTTCATCTCCACAGATGAAAGTCATAATATCTCCTCTATGATATCTAATATTCAAAAGAGATACGCATTAAGCAAGCAGCCTGAAAAGAGCTAGACAGCCTTCAATATAGGAGTGTGTTGAGGTTCCAACACTCCAAGAGCATGCCAGCTCTGTAGTTTTGAGAACGTCTTTGCTCTTAAAGCATTGTTAGCCACAGTAGCAACAGTTCAATTTCAGATCACGTAAACCAATTTACTATAATACAGTTTCGGCAATTCTACTTCAAATTCACATAGCCCTTTGTGACACATTTCTGAATTTCTCAGTTTCTAACCATTTATTGAGCATATACATACAAGTCAGGTTCTCTGCCATTTTAATTCTTCAACCTGTGAAATAATTGTCGTTAGTGCCTTTTACAGATGAGCAAATAGGCCAAAAATACTCAAGTAATCCGTCCTAAGCACGAGTATGTTGATAACACGGCATTTATGCATAAAAGAAAAAGTCTTTTAGATTTCAATACTTGAGAAACATAGAGCCACCCCACTTGGAGGCATAGGCTCTGCACACAGACTCCCCTGTACACATCCACAGGTTAGATAGGTGCCCTGTCAGTGCTGCCCACGCAGCTCAATGTACTTGTGATCCTCAGGGGCATGTGTGGATTCAGACATATTCCTGGGCCCTCATTTAAGAGTCTATTAGACAGAATTTTGGATCCTATTTTTAATAACTCTTTTAATCTTTTTTAATATACTCATCCCCAAATCAGAGCTGCTTTTAGCTTTAAGCTACATGTTCTGTATTTTTCACTGTAATTTGCAGTTAAGCCACATTTTTTATAGTGAGGGGCCAGGTTTTCTTTCATGAAGGAATAGAATTTACCCTTAAGGAAAATGGTACTCATTTTCAATATGCATTTACAAAGTAACTAGCTTTTCAAAAGACAAAGACTAAGTCTGAAGAGGGTAAAAAGATGGCTAAGGCATGGTCTACGCCTGCAAGGGATGTGAGATCTAATTATGGAGACAGAAATATGTAGTTCGAATCTAGGGCAAAGTCTGAAACAGAGCCCCATGCCGGCTCTGCAAGAAACAACTTAGGAAAACAGGTGACCTTTATAAGGAGCACACCTCTGGCTTTGTCCCAGCATAAGGAATGTGGCTAAAACAAAAACTACCTAAGAAACAATGCTAAAATGAAAAGATTTGGATTCTAGCAGTGACTCTCAGGGTGGAGGAGGTGGCACAAGAGAAGGGGAGCAATTTTGGAATTGACACAATCTGCCTGGTGATGTGCTTTACAAAGCACACAGTCCCTGCTTGCCACATCCATAGGGATTGCTGCCATCTGCAGCCCCAGTATGAAAGAGAAGATCTTTTACAGCTCAGAGGTCTTAAGAGAGAACAACTAAGAGCTACAGGGATGGCACATGCCTGTAATCCCAGCCACTCAGCTGAGGCAGGAGGATCTCAAGATCAAGGCAGGCCTGGGCAACTCAGTGAGATCCTATTCTCGATATAATAATAGTAGGGACTGGGGATGTAGCTCAATCCTGGGTTCTGGTACCACAAAAGAAAAAAATATTGAGAGCCACAGTGGCTAACATGCCATGGTTTTGTAGCTCCTAATGACATTCACTTTTCTATTTGTCCTTATTTAATATCAAACAAGATGGATATTTGACATCAGAGTCCAGATCTAGACCAGATTAAGTCCAGCTCTTAATTTTAGCAGGTGATTAACTTTGTCACTCATTGAGAGGCCGTCTCTTCAGAAGCAAGCCTGAATCACTGCAAACTTGCACAGAAGCCTCAGGTTGTTTAAAGAGAAGTCTGTGATAAAAACAAGCATGAAAGTGGTTATGGAAAACAAATGATCTTAACCTGTTAAAAAAATCCGTAACTTTTTATGATTTATGTTTCTTAAAAACCAGGAGAATTCATCCAAGTCTCTTCTCCACATTGAATCCGAAGCTCTTTACTCTCTTTGGAGAAGCTGTATTTCTCTTTCCTTTCTTACCAAAATTCTAAGGGCACCATTTGCTGAGTCTATCTTAGTCTTCGTTCTTTTGCTGTTCACACTTCACATTGTGCCTGTGAAATGCACGTAACCAGGTGATGTTTCCATCTTCTCTTCTACCCACACGTGCCTTTGTTTAGCACTCACATTTACATTTTTATGTTTCGCTGCCACATTTACTAACAAAATGATTATAGTACACGGCATTTTTATTTTGGGTCCAGCAATTTTTTTCTGTTTTAATTTTAGTGGGAATGTCTTTCTTTATGACCATATAACATGTTATTTTGCAAAAATTTAAGTTACAGTAAAAACATTTTCTAAATGAAGGAGGACAGCTACTTTATGTTGCCACATAGAAACCAATGAAAAAATTTGATATTTTAGTACTTTTCCTACATGAGTTTTCTAACTGTCTATTTTGAAATAATTTGAAACTTGCAGAAAAGTCATGAAATTTAGGGGTTCCCATTTAAACTTTTCCTGCTTCTACCATTAACATGTTAACATATTCCATAATAACATAATTACCTATACCTTCTCTATATATATTTTGACAAAGTTGAAATCACACTCTTTGTTCATTGCTGTCTCTATATAATATAGCATATTCATTTATATTATTTAAAAATCTTCAAAAAATCATCATAATGTTCAGTGTTATACTGCATCAATTCATATTGTACTTAATTATTTCCACACTGGGTTTGTTGGATGTTGAGATTGTTTGCAACATTTTTCCATTAACAGCCTTCGTCAATATGTTACTACAGTTTTTTAAAAATCTACTAATTTTACGGGCCAAAAAGTGTTTGTATATGTTGAATTGCTTTTTAAATTATTATTGAAAGTGAACATTTTGAATGCTTATAGGTCATTTTTACTTCATCTTTCATAAATTATTTAATTAAGCCCTCTGTCTATGTACTTATTAGTGCCTGAATGTGTTACAAATTTCTGTAAGGTTTACATACTAAAAATATTGTTTTTGACTCAAAGATTGTCAGTTTTTATTGCTTGATATTTGCCTTTGAATTGTTTTGTTCTCATTTTGATAATCTAAAACCATTTTTGCAATTGTAAAGGTATATTTTATAGCAGTTTAAAATATATTTTATCATAATAATTGAAAGACATTTTCATAAAAATAAGATTTCCATTTTCTAACTGTTTCCCAAACTGAGACCTACTAACCTAGTATTTGAAGATGTGGGAATTATAAGCACTTTTTTTTTTGGTTGCTTTTTTCAATGATTTCTTTCCTTTAAAGGGGGTCCGAATACTATTCGAATTTAATAAAAAACTGCCAGCATCATGGTGCATGCCTGTAATCCCAGCACTTGGAGGCTGAGAAAGGAGGATTACCCAGAGTTCAAGGGCAGCCTTGGCTATACAGTTTTGAGTTCAAGGCCAGCCTGAACTGCATAGCAAGACTCTGTCTCAAAAAAACAAAACAAATTCAATAAAAACTATAGTACTTATGAAAGGTTAAAGGAGGAATCCCCACTTACAATGAGATGGCCTTTCATATACACTAAAACATTCATCAAGGGATCTGGTGGTAAAAATTGTGTACTAGTTTAATGTCTTAGAAATATTTGTCACTAACCTAAAAACTAATTTCTTTTCTGTTGTTACAACCCAAAATTTGGAGAGCTGTATCCCATTTCTTTTTTTTTTTTTTTTTTTTTTTTTTTTTTTTTTTTTTTTTTTTTTTTTTTTTTTTTTTTTTTTTTTTTTTTTTTTTTTTTTTAATTTTATTTTAAACCAAGAACATGTATTGGTACATTCTACATACAATGGTCACATTCATTACATTAATTCTGTACTTATACATGATGTATCTTGGTTCTCCCCCCTCTCCCCCCCTCCCCTCTGCACC
>PVJO010029382.1:0-16897 GCA_004026905.1 Hystrix cristata | reverse complement strand
AAATCTTCCATTCTTTATCTCAATTTTGTAAGCTTCCCTGAAACCAGGCTGCCTTTTTATTGTCATTGTTTATTTACTTATCGATCTTCCTAACTAGGTTATGAGTTACTAGAAGGCAGGGTCAATGTCTTACCGAACTTCGTCTGTCTGTCTGTCTGTCTATTTTACAGCTGCAGGTCCAACAAATTGCACAGAGTTTATCAATTAACGAATTGAAAAAATCATGGTTGGGAATTTTTTCTTATATAAAATAGCTAAAAATCATATTGTCTAATTTTTTAATAGTTTTCTCAGGATCGCTTATGTAATGTGTCTAGAAATCAACAACTACAAAAGGATGGGGGCAGAACTCTTCCTGGTTTAATGAACCTACTTTGAATTTACTCATTGGCTCCATTTTAAGCATTATTGACATACTGCCCTGAAGATAGGTACATACTGTACCTGCGCTGTGTGACCTGTTCTGACTTAGCAATTACAGCCTGACTCCCCCTGGACAAGCATTTTGATTTCTCCAGCAGGGCGTGTCCTGGTATGTAAACAAGGCTGTTGGGTAACATCAGGTGCTGCAAGCCCCAAGCTTCCATCAGTCCATCAGATTTGATCCATCCTTCAACATTTTCTACTCCCTTTGTCCCCTCTTTCCCTCCCTTCTCTTTTTTGGGGGGTGGGCGTGCTGGAGATGGAACTCAGGGGCTTGCGCTTGCTAGGCAAGTGCTCAATCACTTGAGCTAAATCCCCAGCCATCCTTCCCTTCTCTTCTTCCTTTTAATGTACAACTTCTCTGTCTTTGGGAGTTTCCATGTACTGATAGTGGAAGCAAAATAAGCACATGATTATGTAGTGCAGGGGAGGAAAATGGGGGCCAGTAAAGTACTAACAGAGTAGGGCACTTTGCAAAGATCAATTAATCACATGTTCTAAGGAAATGAATTTGGCTTCTCTTAAGCTCCTGCTTGACTTGGAGAATAACTATTTAAAAGCAACCAGAGACCCACATTTTATTAACCAATTTCTGAACAGAGAAATTCCCCCTTTTTGTTTTTCTTTTTTACCTCGTTTGTTTTTTAATTATTATTAGTATGTGTTTGTAGTACATAAGGATTACATTCATTGTAGGGAATTGGTACATATATGTAACACATCTCAATTCTTTTTTCCCCTTCCCTCTACCCCCATTTATTTTGCCAGAATCAGATTCATTTATTTATAAGTTAATTACCATATATGCAGATTAGCAACCACACTAATAGCTCCCCCCCCAAAAAAAAAACAAAACACCGAAGAAAATTATATTAAATCAAGGAACACTTTTAGATATATTGCCCATGCTGGTTTACATTAACTTCTCCTCTTTTTTTCCCCTATTATCTCTTTTACTTCACACTTTATATGTTGAGTTTTTATACCACAGAAACCAGATAATATTTAATCTTGTGTGTCTGAGTTACTTCACTTAATATTATTGTCTCAAGGTGCATCCATTTTCCTACAAGTGACTCAAGTTTATCCTTCATTACAGTATAGTAGTACTCCATTGTGCATAGATACCACATTTTCTTTATCCATTCATCTGTAGATGGGACATATAGGCTGTTTCCAAGATTTGGCTATTATGAATCGTGCTGCTATAAACATGAGTGTTTTAGTTACTTTTCTCTCGTTGTTGGGACAGAATACTCGACACCCAAAGTTAGGGGAAGAAAGGTTTATTAGCTCACAGTCTGCAGAGGTTTCAGTCTATAGTCCACTGGGTCCGAGGCAGGGCAGCATGGCAGAGGCAGGGCGGGCTGGGCTGCCAACCGACCGGCCGACCGGCAGCAAAGCAAAGTGAGGAATTGCAAGGAATGTATGCAAATAAGCAATGCAAACAAGCAGCTAGTTAGCTTCTTCCTGTATCTTTTATCTAGGCTACCTGCCCCCAGGGCGGCCCGCACTCCCACCCCCAATCTCAGTCTCACATTCTTGATCCCAGCAGAACCATGCCAAACCGATCAGTGGATCAATTTAGTAATCACACACTCTAGATCCAGCTATCTCTTACCACGTGAGGCTTTGGGGGGACATCTAGACACAAACCATAACAATGGGTATTCATGTATCACTGCATATGATATCTTTAACTCTTTTGAGAAGACAAGTAGAAAGGGAATAGCAAGGTCAAATGGAATTTATGTTTTGGGTTTTTGAGGAATCTTCATACTGATTTCCATAGTGGGTGTATCAGTTTACACTCCCACCAACAATGAAGAAGTGTTCCTTTTCCCCCACAGCCAAACCAACACTTGTTATTGGTTGATGTCTTGATGATAACCATTCTTTACCGAGTGAAGTAGAATCTCAGAGTTGTTTTAATTTGCATTTCTTGAATGGCCACTGATATTGAGCATTTTTCATGTATTTATTGTCTGTTTGTATTTCTTCATCTGAGAAGTATCTATTCATTTCAGATACCCATTTTTAATTGGGTATTTAAATTTGAAGGGGTCTAATTTTTTTGAGTTCTTTATATAGTCCAGATCAGTGGTGGCCAACCTATGGCATGCATGTTATTGTTTCTTTTAAGACAAAAGATATCAATGTATGAGTTGTTTTTGCTAAACTAATGCCTCTGTATTCAAGTTTAATTTCACTGTTGGCACTTAGTGATAAATAAGTGGGCTTAGCATTGCAGTTTGGCACTTGGTCTCTAAAGGATTTGCCATCACTGGTCTAGATAGTAGTCCTTTGTCTGAGGAGTACCTGGTAAATTTTTTTTCTCATTCTGTAGGTAGTCTCTTCACTCCACTGGTGGCTTTTTTTGCTGTACAGAAGCTTTTTAATTTGATACGATCCTATTCATTGATTCTTGGTATTATTTCTTGTGCGACTGAAGTTTTGTTCATAAAGTCTTTTCCTACAAACATATCTTCACGATTAAGTGTTTCTGTCTTCCAGCAGATTACATGTTTCTGTTCTAATATTTAGATCTTTGGTCCATTTTGATTTTAGTTTAGTGCATGGTGAGAGATACGAGTCTAGGTTCAATCTTTGGCATGTGGAGAGCCAGTTTTCCCAGAGCTAAAGAGGCTATTTTTCCTCCAGTGAAAGTCTTTGGTTCCTTTGTCAAAGATAATGCAATGGAGTGAGCCTGGAGTTGTTTTCATATCTTCCATTCTGTTCCATTGATCCACAAGTCTGTTTTGTTTTGTTGCCAGTACCATGCTGTTTTATGACTGTAGCTTTGTAATATAATTTGAAGCCTGGGATAGTGATGGCCCTTGCTTTGCCCTTGTTGTCCAGAATTGCTTTTGCTATCCTAAGTCTCTTCTGGTAACATATGAGAAATTCTCCTTTTGGAAAATGAGGAAACTTAAGAAAATGATGTTATTAGACCATCAAAAGTGTGCACTATGAAAATGCTCCAGTCTTTTCTCAATGAGGTGTGTGTTTGTGCAGGCATGTATTTAAAGACATATACAAAGACTCTGGAAAGGTTATTGGATCCTGCCTCTATACTTGCATTGATTTTTGATGTCACAGAATACCACTGAATTTTGTAGGCAAGGAGATAAATTAAAATGAACTAAATTTGTCTAAGGACAGAATCAATAAAATATGGAACTCCACAGTTTCCCAGTCTTGTGTGTGCATGCACAAATGTATATTCATGTTGAGAAGCCAAATGAAAAATAAAGGCCCAAAGCAGCTTGATCCTTCATTCTCAGAGTGATGCCCCAGTTACTATAATCCAGTCTTGTTCTCTAGCCATGGCTGACTAATTCCAAGGTCAACACCAGAGTCATATATGAATAAGCAATTTAGTTGTCACTGGGATTTGAATTTGAGCAGACACGTGTAGAAATTGGAGGTCATAAGAATGGTGTAATCTTGTATTGGGGTGACATTATTTTTTAGAGGGCAATGGTCAACCCTGCTTTGGCCACAGTAGGTTTACCTCGTCCCTAGCAAGATCGTGTACCACATTTTTATTCCAGCTTTGGCTACCAGAATGATCAGTCTGTAAAGCATTTTTCAAAGTAACTAGGACTTCCATCATGGCTGTTCTTAATTGAAAAGTAGAGTGGAGTTATCTGAACTTTGATAATGAAAATTGGGAGAGAATGGGTTAGTGAAAACACAGGGTAGATCCAATCTAAGATTACTTTCTACTATAATTTTTGAATTCCTTCTCTTATGTCAGACTAAGGGCTTTGGGGCTTTTTACTATTATCCAGCAAGGGTCATATTTTAATATACCTTTGTTTCAACTAAATCAATGAATTGGTAAAACCATAGCTGCCTAAAAGCTAATCACAAATCTCTATGTATAATGTTCACCTGTAGCAGTGAATTAAGCCTGATCCCAAATCATATTTTGCTCTTTAGGATTTAGTGCTTAGTGCTCTCAAAATACGCATCTATAAATTCCTACTTTAAATGGTATAAAATTTAAAATCTATGAAACTTCTAGATATGCCTCTGTAATTTTATATTTTACCAACAGAGGCAGTCTGAGGGTTCCAGAGTCTCCATATTGTATGAATGCGCTTAGACACCCTTGTTTCAGTGATCAGGATTCCCCTAATTTCCTATCAGTACTGTACCTTCTGTATAAAAGAATTACTGAACTTGCAAATTTAACTAACATTGTAGTTCAACACCACATGAAATTATTTCCTGTTTTTGACTCTTAGCAGCTTAGTCTCTGTGACTCCAACAGATAAGATTCTTCCCCCCACCAAATATTAACATGTAAGAACAAAATTTCAGTCTGGGGCTTGAAGTAAGATTTTTAAGATTAATTTCGAGTGTTCACTCACTTTATATAATCTCATGATGCTGTACGTGGAAAAATACTACTACAGCCCTGAGATTTTCCACCATTATTATTTTTTCTGTCACCTGAGTCGATACTTTGGTTGGCTAAGGCCATGCTTTGTACTTTCTCAGTCTGGAAAATGGGAGAGTATCCCCATGCTTTATGGTTCAAAGTAAGTCCCCAAAGTTTGATTTCTCTGAGAACCTGTGGCTTTCTGCCCCAGTCTGTCTTAATATGTACTTCTGTATCTATTGAGGTGTTTGTTTCCAATTTTCTCTTTGCAGATGCTGGAGTACAGGCCACTTTCCCAAGGTGATCCATGGGATGAAATGGAGACTTCAGTTCTAATTTGCCCTCCTTCCAGCAGTAGGAAGGGCATATCCAGAAGATTGACACTTGTTTCTATTCCATTGGCCTGGACTCACAGATCTGCTTCTGTCTTGCTGTGAGACATGCTGAAAAACCTGTCCTCTATTCTGGGACACTGTGGTCCACTGATGTACATACTATAGGGAAACCTGTGAATTTATAAGAAGGGAAAACATCTCAAGAGAATAATAGCCATTTTGCCGCAGGATTCTGCTGAATTTTGCTTCTTCTTTCTTATAGCCTAGTTTTTCTCAGTGTTAAAAATAGATTTGCAGTAAAGAGTCTGCAAGAGTGTGACTCCTGAAAAGAATTTGTCAACACAGTAGCTTGTCATTTAAGATTTTTCATTCTATAAAATGTGGTTGAAATCAGAAATAGGTCCAAAATATTGTCAGTTTAAAAAACACACACAAAACCTTAAAGTTCTACATAACATTTTTATATTTCACTGATAAATGGAAACTCCATTATCATTTCCCATAAGTAAGAAGTCACCATTATATATGTAAATATAAACAGTTTTAGACGTCTGGCTTCTCCATATGCCAATTTTCTTCTTTAGAGAAAAACAAGTTTTGAAAATTTCTCTTTTTGTTGTTTTAGATAGATTTATTTTATTCTGTTTCATTGTCTTCTTTTTTATTTCCTTGTTTTTATGTTACCCAAAGTTTTTATATTCAACTTTTAAAAATGTATTTAAATAAAAATGATATACTTGTGTCTTAGCACAGCAAATACGAAGGACCTGCCAGACCAGCTGAGGATGGGACTGTTACCATCTCATGCGTCTCCTCAGGTGGTCTTCTCAGTCCAAACTTCTGCCACTCCCCCAGGGAAACGACTATACTGAATTTGAGGTTTATGCTCTCAGGATTTTTTCTTATATATTTGTGTGTTCCTAAACAAAATATTGTTTAGTTTTTAAAGTTTTATTAAATGTAATATGCTGTGTTTGATCTCAAGCTGTTGTTCTTATTCCTTGACCCGCTCAAAATTTCCTCTGAAAACAAACAAAATTCCATTAGTGTGATTGTACATTCTTATCACAGAAAAAAATATACAGAGGCTATAGTCAAAACACAAGCAATATTTTTTACCTAAAGTTTTGTATCTATTCACATATGCTTAAAGGTTTTCTTCATGGATATTTTGTGTTATATACAGATATTTAAACAAACTATGTGAGTAAGAATTAGCTGAAATGGCACAGCAGTGATGGAGAAAATTAGACTGGCCTGTTAACAAAGAAAGAGGTCAGCTTTGGTTGGGGTGGATGTGAGCTAGAGTCTCATAGATCACTATGTCAGAGAAGTCTTTATCACTGGAAAAGCAATCTTGTTGCCATGAGTTAATTGGCCTGCTTAGAGAGGAAGCTTTAATTCTGGTCACAAGATAATTTCTCTCACACAGCGAGTGATCTTATCATGGGGTCCTCTGTCTGGCAGGCTCTACTGTTTGTGGAATCCAAGGAAACTGAAGATTTAGGGCAATGACTAGAGACTTCTAGGCTCTTCTGTAGGGGGTCTAACAGAACACTGTAAAAGGTGGGAATTGACCATCCTTGCAAATTTTGAGAATATCTGGTATCCTCAGTGTTGAAGAAGGGTGAGATAATTTAAGTAAATTAGGGCTAATGAACTTTGTAATACCGGCCTTTAGAGAGACACTCTTTAACTGCCTAACATGACCTACATGGAGAGCTGAGCAGGAATTTGACCCAAAGTTAATAAAGGAGGCAGATACAAAATGATGCCAGAGATGACACGCTTTATCCTTCCTTTAGTTACCCCATGGGCATCTGTAGGCCCAAGTGAAGAGTCAGTAGTTGTTTTTTTGTTTTGTTTTGTTTTATTTTCTTTTGTTTTTCAGCACATTGAGTGGATTAGAGAGCCTGACAGATTATTAAAGCACAGTTCTGGGTGTGACTGTGGATGATTGGCACATGGGCAGCAATTGCCACCCAATTGTAGGTGGCACTAACAGGCTTATAGCCTAGATAGAATAAAAAAGGAAAGAAGAAAGTGTGCCAATTTTGAAGAGCTCCTTTCTTGAGCATGTGGGCCCTTTTCTCAGTTGCTTTTGGACCTTGGTTTCCAGTTTTTTCAGCATTCCAGTGCAAACTCGCTGTGGAGACTCTCTGGTGACTGTTCAGGCCTTCGACCTTACACTGGTGCTGCATTCCTGAACCCCATTGTTCTGAGGCTTCCATTTTCTTGGGCCAAGCAGCTACCAGATCCTCTACTCTCCAGTGTGCAGACAGCCATGTGGACTCTCAAACCTCTGATCCTATAAACCTGATAAATGTCCTTGCAGAATTACCCATATATTTTCTATTGATTCTGTTCCCTTACAGAATCCTGATGTGGTCCCTGATTATCTGAATTCTGCCCTAAAAATGATGTCTTCTCATTTGCAGCAAAATGAACAGAACTTGAGGACATGGGGCTAAGTGAAATCTCAGACATGAAAAGCTGAATACTGTGTATTCTGACACGTGGAAGCTAGCAAAAATCTACTAGAATAAAGAATAGTAATTATTAAGAGACTGAGAGGGGAAAGACAGCTCCGGACTCCATCCTGGGCAGGAGGCTTGAGCTTGCAGGTCAGGCCGCTTTTGGTACGGATTTGCGCTGGCTTGGCCCGCGCACCGGCAGGGTGAACGTCAAGTAGGGTGGGAAACACCTTGCACTGAAAGCATTGTTACCTCTCTCCCTCAGTGTCTTTTTTTTTTTTTCCTTTTCCCATTTCTCTTCTGATATAAGCCATCACTATCTGGTAAAGCCAACAATACCCACACCACTAAGGAAAATTTTAGAGACATAAACTATAAGGAGACGTGGGTGGGCTACCAAAGATCCCCCAGATTGCTGCAGTCTGACAACTGCCCCCAGACTTCATGCTGGGAGGCCAGGATCAACATAGTACCCAACACTGACCTCTGCCTGAGGAGTAGCTGGCAAAAATTTTTCCCCTTCACTCGTTGTTTCCTTTGCTGTGCGGAAGCTTTAAATTTGATATGATGCCTTTCATTGACTCTTGGTATTATTTCTTACGCAGTTAGGATTTTGTTCACAATGTTCTTGTCTAAACCTATTTTTTTGGAGTTTTACCTGTTTTATCTTCCAGCAGATTAAGTATTTCTGTTTTAACATTTAGATCTTTAGTCCATTTTGATTTTTGTGTAGTACATGGTGGGAGATATGGTCTAGGCTCAATCCTTTGCACACATATTGTCAGTTTTCCCAGTAATATTTGTTAAAGAGGTTATTTTTCCATCAGCGTACTTTTGACTATTTTGTTCAAGATCAAAGACTTGAATGTGCCTCAAGATCTTTCAGCATCCTCTATTCTGTTCCATTGAACCACATTTTTTTTCTTAATACCATACTACTTTTATCATTGTAATTTTATAGTATAACTTTAAGCCCAGAATTATGATGCTTCCTACTTTACTCTTCTTGCCCAGTATTGCTTTTGATAGTCCAAGGCACTTCTGGTTCCATGTGAATTTTAGGTTTGTTTTCTCTAGTTCTGTGAGGAATGCTACTGTTGTTTTGATTGGGATTCCATTAAGTCTGTATATCAGTTTTGGAAGTATAGCCATTTTGACAATATTGGTTTTGTCTATCTAGGAATAGGGGCTATCTTTCCATATTCTGGTATCCTGTTCTTTCTCCTTTTCAAGAGTACTATAGCTTTTATTATAGTGGTCTGTCACTTCTTGGTTAGGTTAATTCCTAAGTATTTAATTTTTCTTCATGTTTTTGTGAATGGAATTCATTTCTTAATTTGTTTATTGGTGAGCTTATTATTGGTATACATGAAAACTATTGATACTTATGGTGACTTTGTATCCTGCTCTGCCCTTGAATTTAGTTATTCTAGGAGTCTTTGTGGATTTTGTTTTTTGTTCTGTGTAGAGGATTGTGTCATCTATAACTAAAGATAATTTGACTTTTTCCTTCCCTAAATATATCCCTTCTTATTTCTTTCTCTTGCTTGATTTCATCTACCTAATGTTTCAAGAACTATATTGAACAGGAGTATTGATAGCAGACATCATTGTCTTGTTCCTTATTTTAAAGGGAAAGCTTTCAGCTTTTCTACACTTAATATGATGCTGGCTGTTGGTTTGCCATAAATGGATTTTATCGGGTTAAGAAAAGGTTCTTCTATACCTATTTTCTTCAGTATTTTTTTAAATCACAAATAGATGTTAGATTTTGTCAAAGCCTTTTTTTTTTTTTTGCATCAATTGGGAGGATAATGTGACATTTTGTCTTTGCATCTGGTTATGTGATATATTGCACTTACTGATTTTGGTATGTTTAACCATCCTTACATCCCTGAGGTGAATTCTACTTTCTACTAGGTCTTGGTGTTTGATCTCTTTAATGTGTTGCATTCTGTTCACCAGTATCTTGTTAAGGATTTTCATTTCTATGTTCATTAAGGAGATTAGCCTGTAGTTCTCTTTTTTTTTTGGTTGAGTTCTTTTCTGGTTTTGGAATCAGAATAATGCTAGCTTCCAGGAATGAATTTGGCAATCCTCTTTCTTATTCAATTTTACTTAAAAGTTTAAGGAGTATTGGTATTAAATCTTCCTTAAAATTTATACACAGTTTGGAAGTAAATTCATGAGTGCCTGGGCTTTTCTTGGTAGTTTTAATTTCTTTTTTAATTTCATTACCTTTATTTGATTGTTCAGATTTTTTTGGTACCTTTTTGGTTCAGCTTTGATGATTCATATGTTATCTAATAATATATTTCTTCTGAATTATCCAATTTATTAGAGTACAAATTATTAAAGTAGTTACTAATAATCTGGATTTCCACAGTGTCTATTGTGATTTCACCTTTTTCATTTCAAATTGCAGTGATATGGGTCTTTTCTTTCCTTTTCTTGGTAAGATTTACTAAGAGTTTGTCTATTTTGTTTGTTGTTTCAAAGAACTAGCTCTTCAATTAATTCTTTGTGTTGTGTTTTTTAGTATCAATTCCATTAATTTTTGCTCTGATCTTTATAATTTTCTTCTGTGTACTAGCTTCAGATTTGGAGCACTCTTGTTTTGCTTGTTTGGATTTGAATTGTTTTTGTTCATGTACCATGAGATGTATTATTAAATTATTTGGATTCACTCTGTTTTTCTGATGTGGGCATTCACAGGTATAAATTTCACCTATAAACTATCGGACCACTTTAATTGTGTCCTATGGTTTCTGGTGTGTTGTACTGGCATTATCATTTGATTCTAAAAACTGTCTATTTCTTCCTTGATTTCTTCTGTGACTCATTATTCAAGAGGGTATTGTTTATTTTGCCTGTGTTTGCATGACTTCTGTGGTTTGTTTTGCCATTGATTTCTATTTTCATTACACTATGATCTGATAATATGTGTGGGATAATTTTAATTTTTTTGCATTTATTTAAGCATGATCTATGGGCTAGCATGTGGCCTACTTTGGAGAAATTACCATGTGCTATGGAGAAGAATGTCTACTCTATTGTTGGGTGGAACACTCTGTAGATAACAATCAAGTCTATTTCTTTGAAAACTTGGTTTAACTCTGATTTTTCTTTGTTGATTTTTTTTCTTGTCAATTGGTCTATTTATGACAGTGGGGTATTGAAGTCAACCACTATAATCATGTTGGTGTTTATTTGATCTTTTATGTCCAATAGTGTTTGTTTTATAAATTTGGGCATTCTGATGTTTGGTGCAAATATGTTTATAATTGTTATATTTTCCTGTTGAATTGTTCCCTAATTGTTCAGTCTCTTCTGATCACTTTTGGCTTCAAGTCCACTTTGTGTGAAAAAAGGATAGCTAGTCCTTTTTTTTTCTGGGTTTCCATTGCATAAAATATTGTTTTTTATGTGTAGATTTTTAGTTTGTGAATTTCTTTTTGGTATAAATATGTTACCTGTATACAGCATATCATTGGATTTTTTTCTTGATTCATTCTTTCAATCTGTGTCTTTTAATTAGAGAATTGAGACGATTCACAGTGAGAGTTCTTACTGAAAGGTAATGACTTATTCCTATCATGGCATTATTTTTCTGTTGCTGATTTCATTTTTATTTTCTTTAACTGCTCACCCTACTGGGTTATTCATTCTGTTAAACATTTTGGTATTGTTGGCTTCGTTTTCTCTGTCTAGGATATCCTTTATGGTCGTGAAGTTTTTTGAGAGTCTCTTTGTCATGGAAAGAACTTATTTCTCCATTAATTTTGAAAAATAGTTTTAAAGGGTATATACACCCCTGGGTTAGAAGTTATTTTCTTTTAGGGCTGGAAACACTTCAAGGTCATCTTAAACAGCTTTTAAGATTCTGTCTCTGTGTTGGACCTGTGGGATTTTGACTATATGTGTTTGGAGAGTTTCTTTTTCAATCATAGTTATTTGGGGTTCCAAATAATTCACTTCTCTGTATCTTAAATTATTTCACCATATTTGAACATGTTTCTACTATTTTTCTGTAAATGACATTTTGTAATGTCAGTCGTGCTATCTTCTGATTTTTCAGTAATTCTAGTTAACCTTAATTTAGTTTTCTTTGTGTGATCTAGCAACTGTTGGATACTCTTTTAATGTTCTCTTGTTGTTTTTAAAGTATCTCTGACTAACTGGTCTCTGACTGCAGTGCTGTCTTCCAGTCCCTGATATGTTGTCCTTACATCAGCAATTCTGCTGCCCATATTTTCAATAGAATCTTTAGTCTCCTGAATCAGTAGTTGTAAACTTTTTGTGGATTCTAATTCTTTGCTAAACTGGTCATTCAAGTTTTATATTTTTTTTTAGCTCAACTAGCTTTGTATTAGTGTCTTCTATTGACTCAATGATTGTTTTATCCACGAGGCCCATTGTCTGTTTAGTTATATGGTGATACCTCACTTCATGAACTTAATTCATTCCATGATTCTGGAAAGATAGCCATGTTATGTTTGTGTGGGAAAGATGGTCATGTTTGTCACCCCATGCAGAGTTTAAAAACAAAAAATTTTGCCAAATGCTTCTGCTTGTGAACCAAATTGTTCACAAAGAAAAGCATTCATGAACAAAGGTACCACTGTATCTTCTTTGAGCTTGCCAAGGGCCTTCCTGATCTATTTTATTATCACCTGTTATCCTTTCAAATAATCTGGCTGTGTCGCTTAAATTTATTCCCCCCTTTATGCCATGTGGCATGAGCTTTGAGGGAGCTGGGAGTTTGGGAAGGCATTTTTTTCACACTTTATCTTCTTGTGTTTCTTTTCTTTCTTTTTCTTTTTGGTTGTTCATTTGTTTTGTTTCGTACTGGGGTTTATGGTCAGTTAGAGTGTAACAACGTTGTTAGTGTGGCAATCTCTTTAGTTAGGGTCTGCTTTTTAGTGATACACTCTGCTTGTGGCTAACTGTAGTGCTTTGCTTCTGTCCCAAGATCTGACCACTTCAATTAATTTGGGAGTGGAGAGATAATGTAAATGGCCAAGAACTTAATTCTGTAGGAATGGATTGCAGTATTATTAAAGACACAAACATAATCTGGGGATTTTCATACAGAGAAAACCCACTAATAGCAACAGCTATGCCACCCTGGCAATAGGAAATAAGTCAGCAACAATAATAGTGTTAAAGAAAAACTGGATATTGGCTAAAAAGAGCCAAAACTATATCACCCTTAACCATAGAAAAGAGATCTACAAGTATAATCACTAAGACAAACCAAAATTGACATACAGTAAATATCTACTATATGCAACAGCTATACTTCCACTAACAATAGGAAACAATTCAATAGTACTAATACAGAGTTAGCTATCTACAGTTTAATAAAGCTTAATGGCTATACTATTAAAGATACAGGGGATTGGGAATGGGATATGACAGAAGAAATTCTTGAAAAATTAAAAATGGGAGAAGATGAGAAGGACAAGAGAAAAGTAAGACAAAGCATTTTATTTAGGTATAGAGGGTAGAATTAAGGGTACCAGAAAAAAGCAAACAAGATGATGAATGAAAAAAAGGGAGAAAAATATAGTAAAGAAAAAAGAAAAGATCCAAAGAAAAAATGAAAAGGATAAAAGTAGAAAAAAGAAAACAAAAGAAGGAAAAAAAGGAAAAAGGAAAATTTCCCAAATCCCATTAAGTCTGTGAAGAAAAAAGGGGAAAAAAAAGAGAATAAATGAGTCAAAAAAAAAAAAAAAACCCTCCATATTTTTGAATGAGTTGTTTCTTTCCAGTATATAGTATTGGAATCCAGAAATGATTTCCTCTGACTACTTTTACGATCTGTGGTTTTATGAGGTACCTCCCTGTCCCAGAGGGCCCTCTCTCTGTTCACCCCATGCCATGGGAACTGTCTAAGCTGTCATGTGTCCCTCTCATGTAGATGGGGAAGGCAATCAGACTGGATGTAGGCAGCAAGGCAAATGGTTCAAGCCACCCCCTGTATTTAATACCAGCACTTTCAAACCCAGACATTTCTGCATGCAACACAAGGCAGCCTGGCTTTTCATCATGAAGGACAGGGTCCATGTCTGTCCCAGTTCAAGCTCAACATTCTTAGGAGTTCTATGTCTAGCTTGTACCCTCTCCATGACTGTCCCACAAATGTCTCTCACCCAGTCACAGTGGGAATGGTATACTAGGAACACTAAAGTGAAGTTATTTTTTCCTCTGAGTCTCAGACTTAAATAATCAACCCTTTCCCCAAATGGCTCCTGATTAAGCACTGTCTGGCAGTGTGGGAGGTGCTACACTGGATTCCTTCTTTGGGTGTTGCCGATTATGTTGAAGGAGTCATCCGGAGCAAATCCCAAGCTGCTTTTGCAATGTTCAACAGCCTTGGACTTCTCCTGGGCCCAACACCATTGGCCTGTTTTGTCATTTCTCCCTAGGGCTTGCAGTTTTAGGAGCTTATCTTGCATTTGGGGAGGAAGATCCCCCCTCCCCTGGAGCCAGAGTGAGCTTCTAGATGGCTTCATTTTTTTCTCTGCCTTGTAATCAATTTCTTCAACTTCTCTGTAGCTTCTAGTTTTCCTGTTAGTTCCTAATCTGTTCCTCAGTTCCTGGAGATTTTTTTTTTTTTTTCCTCTCTCTCAGCCAAGTTGTTGTTTTCTGGTGTCTAGATTCTAGATATTGGAGGCTGAATTTTGCTGCTGATTGCTACTGAATCATTTTTTTTTCTCCCTGAATTCATTTTTATTATGAAATAGGCAACAGGTTTATGGGCTCAGGGGTAGAACATTATGGTTTGGATCTAAACTGTCCCCCAAAAGCTTATGTATTGAAGGCTTGGTTTCCAGTGTTCAGATGTGCAACTTTTAGGAAGTATTTGGATTATCAAGACTCTACCATTATCCATGAATTAACTCATAATTGATTAGGTCATAGGGAGGTAATGGAAGTTTTAGAAGATAGGGTCTAGTTGATGCAAGTAGGTCATTGGGTCAATGCCTTTGTATAGTATATGCAATACCTGGTACCTTCCTTTCTTGCTCTCTTTGCTGCCTGGTTACCATGAAGTGAGCAGCCTTGGTCCACTACATGCCGTGAAGTCTGGCCTCACCATGACCCAGAAACAATGGAGCCAAGTGACCATGGACTGAAACCTCTGAAACTGTGAGCCAAAACAAACCTTTCTTACTTTTACATTTTTTATCTGAGATGTTTTGTTACAGTGCTGCAAAGTTAATTAAAATGACAGTGTTGACAATTTTTTGACTATAAATTGTGAATATTAATTATTAATCTTTTTAGTGAAATGTGCTCAGGAGGGAGTAAGAAACTACCATTTTGTAATGTTTGGACATGTACTTTGGGCTAGTAGTGATGTTGGCTTTTTTTTCTCTTTGTCTTCACAACATAGCTATCTGAAATAAGATTTCTCTGTGAGTTCTACTCATTCTAAGGTCAAGACAGCATGGCTGATTTTTGAAGCTTTCACAATCATCCAAAGACAGAACTGGATTTTAGAGTCTGGTCCTCTCTGTCCTTTACACTCTACAACCCTAGGTACAGTGCCCAGCTCAAAATTTAGGTTGACAGGTTCAAAAGGCCAGCATGTGGTCAGCTTAAGAAAGGCTTTGAAAAACTAAATATTTATTTGAAATAAAATCTTCTTTGCAATCACCTTGCCCTCAGATTGAATCACAATGAGAAAAAATTTCCTTTATTTCTAGGTTGCTGACAAAATGAATTTGTATGTACAAATCCTAGTAACATTGTAGCACAGAAAGAGAATACTAAGTGTTTCAAGGGATTCCCAAGTTTTCTTCTTTACCTGAGTCCTTACTGTCTCATCCATGTGTTCACAGTGCCTCAAGACCAAAAGAAAGACTTTAGAGTTTAATTTCTTAGGGGTAAAGTCCAAAAATTCAGTACTTATATTTTAATTACAAAAATAATTTTTAATTTGTAGAAGAGCACAATTACTTGCTAATGGTATGTATATTTATTGAATACTGCACAATTTCTCACATGTTAAAGCCACTGTGAACAGCACTCAGACTCTTATTTTTACTGGCTCCCCTGAAAACACAATTTTTCAAAGATACTTCATTGAATGGAATATAGTATAATCTACTACTCAGACTGAACTACCTTATACTAGTGGTTTGCAGTATCTGATCAATGTTGAATGTTGTGGCTTGTATCTAGATGTTCTCCTAAAACCTCATATGGTCATAGGTGGAGCTTTTTAGAGGTGGCTGAATCTAGTGTATGTGATGCTTGGATTAAGAGTGTGATTTTGGGATTGTGATGCTAGGATTAAGGGTGGCCCATCCTAAGAGCAAGCACCCTGGGTAGAATACAAGAGGGCTGCTGTTGTTGTTGCTTGCCATTTGCTACTTGCCGGTTTTGCTGCCTTCTTCCTGCCATGAAGCGTATCATCTCCTCTGTAAGCCCCTCTGCCATTCTGCCCTGCCTTGGGGCCAGCAAACTATCGACTGAAACCTCTACAAACTGTGAGCTACAATTAACTTTTCCTCCTTTAACTTAGAGTATCAGGTATTTTGTTTCAGCAACCAGAGAAATTTAACTAAGACAGTGAATTTCCCCTAAATGTTTATAATATTCCATTGTGCCCAGTGAATTTGCTGTGACATGCCAGGAAACCTTTGCACAACTAAGGGCATGCGGCTATACGCTACTCAGTACATGTCAAGAGTTTTGACCTAAACACATTTCAATCCAAGTGTATCAGCTAGGGTTCACTAGAAGAACATTTTATTTATAGCTATATCTATCTATCTATCTACATCTATCTATCTAGCTATCATCTATCTATATCGATCTGTGCTTAACACGGTTGGTTGGCTTACAACGTTCACCTGCAGAGTTGGGTGTAGAAGAATGCAAAAGGATAGTCTGTGTGCTGGAAATCCAAAGGCTGCAGTCAAAATGAAGGTCTGGAGGTCACTGCAGAGTCCCATGAGAGTCTATATGAGGAAGCTGCAGGAAGTCTGTGGAGTCTGCACTGGAAGGAAGAATCTTCACTGGAAGCTTGAGAGGGATGTCAAAAGGTGATGGCAAAGACAGGAGCTCCTTCTCTCCCTCTTTATTCCATTCAGGTTACAAACTGAGTGGTTGGTACCACCCACGCCCAGGGTGGGCCTTCCCGCTTCAATGAGCCCATCATCCAGACACACCCGGAACCCTGCTAAACTGATCAAATGGGCCTTTCTTATTCAAATTGACACCACAGTTTACTATCACACCAAACATAATGAATTCAAAAC
>PVJO010029381.1:0-16612 GCA_004026905.1 Hystrix cristata | reverse complement strand
GTTTCTGTCTGGGGGTACATTCTTCTGAGGAGAGGATTTCTAACTTGAAAATGATTTTTCTTTTTCTTTAGTTTTTATCTTTATGAGTACATGTTTGCAGCACACAGGGATTACATTTGTCATGGGGAGTTTGTACATGTATATAACACATTTTAATTCTTTTTGTATCCTCTACTCTTCCCTTCCTAACCCCCTTCCTCCATCTCTTGGTCCCCTTCTGTGTGCCACCACACCTGACTTGTTCTCCTCCATATTTAAGAAAATCGGTTTCATATGATGGGTTGAGACAGAAAGATCCCATTACTCAATAACTTTTTTTTTAAATCTTGTCTGTAGCTTTTTTTTTTCTTTACAAACCTGCTAAATTATAGTCTTCTGTTTGTGGCTTGTCATTGTGTTTGTTATTCATCAAAATTAAAGATTTGGTAATGTAATTTACATCAACAAGAACAACTAATTTCTAGTAGGGATGGATACCATTTTTCCCAAGAGGATAGGGTGCAAGGACAAAATAAAAAGTATATCATTACAAAGGACTAGGAGACTGACTGGCAGTGCTTTAAACTTATCGTCAGTGCTGCAGACTTGCATCCGTGGGGAAGCTGTAACACCTTGAGTTACTTATCTGCAAAATGGTTAGTGTTAATGAATTACTCGTGCCACTCAAGTACCAAATTCACAGGCTATGTACATTCGCCCATTTTTCTGTCTACTGTTTACACAATAATGTTTACAATTATGCTCCCAGAAATATTCCTGGGAAGAAACGAAGCATTGTCAGGTCTATTACCTGGAAAGCACAGAATTTTAAAACAAAAACTTGAAAAAAATAATTTAAAAAATACATTCTATAAAAGGAGATGTGCGTTTTACAAGTAGATTCACGAAGTGCAGGAAATAATTTTTTTTTTTTGGTGCTGGGGATCGAACTCTGGGCCTTGTGCTTGCCAGGCAAATGCTCTACCCCTGAGCTAAATCCCCAACCCCGGAAATAAATTTCTTAACTGATACTCTGAGTAATAGAAGGGAAAGAAGTAGAGTCCCACAATTGCCCTAATATCATTTATTCATATATTCATTAAATTTTTATTTCCTGAGGGCTCTCTCATCCTGGACCAAGGATAAAACAGTGAACAAAACAGAGAAGGACAGAGAGCTAGCTGAACGATAGCAGCTCAGAAATGTTCTTTTGTTACTGGATGAAATTACCACACCACGAATAAATAAATATATGTTACGGGAAGGCACTGGAAACACAGGTGCACAATCCAGGTTGATTTTCAGAGAAAGTGTCCATGAGTTTGTACCAAAGAGTAAAGGCACAGATATTGAAGTCCTTTGTGGGAATTGTAATATTTATGGCTTGTTTCTGAGCCAAGGGCAGGGAGAATGGTCCTAAATAAACACTTTGCTCATCTAGATGAAGAGAAGTAGCAGAAAATGAAGCTAACAAGCTTCCCATGACTTCACTGCCCTCCATTTAGTGACCTTCGGCAGCCCTGTCGGACACACCTTCACATTTCCTCCCAGTAACCCAGAAACCCTGCAACAAGCCACTTTCAGGAAAGCTTTACACTACTGAGAAAAGTATTGCTCTGAGTCCAGGACCAAAAATTTCTGGGCACCATGAAGGAAGTTAACCCAGGCCGGACCGAACACTCTGTGTTTTATCCAGAAAAATAAAATATTTATCTACAATCAGTCCTTCCCTTCTTCTCTCTCTTCTTCTCTCTCTTCTTTCTCTGTCTTCCCTCCTTCCCTCTTTCCTTCTTCTTTCTCTTCCTTCCTCCCCCCTCCATCTCCCTTACTTTACCTTCCCTTCTCCTTCCTTCCTTCCTTCCTTCCTTCCTTCCTTCCTTCCTTCCTTCCTTCCTTCCTTCCTTCCTTCCTTCCCATAGTGTATATAAGCTCCTTGAGGGCACAATTAAGGCTGTCTTTTTTTAAATCACAGTACTTAGCATCTAATAGTGTGCTGGGTATGTTCGATAAACATGGAACGAATGAGTGAATATATTCATCAACTATCAGTGGAAAGCCCATAGGCATAAAGCGATGGTGCTAGGCCCAAGGGATGGGACGCAAAGGGGAGTGGATTCAAGAATGAAGTAACAGTCCTATGTTAGTGAGGTCTGTGTCCTTTGATTGATCCAGAATTTTAGAATTTTATGAGGGATGTAGCACCTTATACATTGGAAGTGGTAGGCTTGTGCTTTGTCCCACCACATTCTAACCGTATGGACTTATAGAGGTGAATGAACCCACCCACAGCCTCATATTCTTGTTCCTAAATGCAACTATCCTTCCCTGTTCTGTTTACCACTGTTGTATTATTAAATTGATTGGTTTAACGTGTGTGAAATACTATGAAATTAAGGTATTTGGCCCTACATAGGAGATAATACAAACGAAAACACAATAATTGTAAGAGTAAAATGATTATGGTATGAAAGAAGTTTAAAAATATGCTGCACATGCGGTTCACACCATAATACTAATAATTGGATCAGTACTGTAAAATTAACACTACTGTCTTCAATTTTACAGACAAGGGTACTCATTTAGCAAAGTTAAGTGATTTGCCCGAGGTCACAAGGCTGATAAGTAGGTCAGGTGGGAAAAGTAGAGCTCCTCTTTTATTGAACTCTATTCCAAACTCAGTCCATCAATTAACACAGAAATGTATTTGACGAAAGATAGTGGTGTTGTTGTTAACATTTTTTAATTCATTTGTTTTATTTTAATGGTACATTTCAGATGTACATAGTGATAACATTCATCTTAGGGGATTTGTACCTGTACATGATATATCTTGTTGCTTCTTTTTTTCCCATTCCCCTCCCCTCCCTTTACTCTCTCCTCCCTCTTTATTTACAGAAGTTTAGTTTCCATTTTGCCTTCCATGTCTTACTTCTCTTGTCCCTCTGTTCTGTTGTTAACATTTTTTACCATTTTATTTTCTGACATCCTTCCTCATTCAAACTTAGGTTGTACCAAAGGGTATACTTTTTCCTACAGATTCTTAAAGGGCATCAAGTGGATTTCCAGTCATAAATCAAGAGAGGAAAATTTTTGTGTCTATTAAGTAAAATAACACAAAATTTCACATTATGGAAAAACTGTTGCATCCTTGGTTCACGGGGAAGAACTAGACCCTTGTCTAGCCAGGAGGCAGTTTCTTTCAAAGCACATGACAGCTAGCAGGCGGTAGTCTGTCTTTGTTTCCTACGCAGAGTGTTTCATCAGAATGAAGATGTGATATTCTCCCACGAGAAACAGCACCCTGGAGTAGGACAGGGATGATTAAGCATGTCCGTCAGTGTGAGCTCAGCCCGGTATCAACAAATAACACATTTTGTCCTCAGTGACAGGTCGCCCTTGTGACCTGGACCAGTGTCCTCCATGTGGAGTTCTGGATTTGTGCTATTGTGGATGTTGAAACCGGAAGGGATAAGACCGATCCCCAGAAAGCCTGTCGCCTGCTTTCATATGCTTTTCACGTTTAAAAGGGAACATTCCAAGCACACCTTTGGGGGATGGAGAACAGGTCCCCGGAAGTGACCCCAAGAGCCCAGTTGAGTCAGGGCTGGTACAGGTGGTTCTAGCAGAAAGCCGTGGAATTCGTGTCCAGATGTCTTCCATCCGCACACTTGCCTCTGCTTTCTTCAAATTCTCTGAAGTCATGCCGTGCCTCTGATCACGTTCCATTAGCTACTGTACGCTGGATTCCTGGTCCCTACTCTTGGGCCCGTGTAAGGCTTATAGTGGCATTGTAGAAAAGACTCTCATTCATCCCCAATTTCTGCCTGTCTTCGTACTCTTTCTGCTCAGCCGTTTCTGTGGGGGCACCTCCAGCCAGGGTTAATGCTTACATGTCACCAATCTGTTTCATATTCTTTCTTGGCATGTCGGCAGCACTTCTAGTACATTTCCCCGGGGACACAGACTGAGGGACTCTGCCAATCACTCACTGTAACCCTGGGCAAATAGTTCATTTTTCTGAGCCTCCGTCTTCTCACAAGCAAAATGGGAGTGGAATAGCACCTCCCCCAACGAGTTCTTTGAGTTCTTTTGAGAGTTAAATAAGCTAATAGATCTAAAGCACACTTGGTACATTCTGACTATGATTAGAGTATTAGACTGAAAAGGAAGCATTCTTATCACCATATAGCTCAGGTCTCACCATAAAGCTCTCATCACCATATAGCTCAAGTGGCAGAGCACATCCTTAACATACGCGTGACCCCACGTTCAATCCCCAGTACCAAAAAAATGAAAAACAAGGAAACAGGAAAAAAATCCCTTCATTGACCGATAATGATTCTCCTGCCTCTGGCCTGTTTAGCCCACCATGAAATTATACATACACAGATTTACGTATGTGCAGATGCATATAGATATATACGTTACATATGTTTAGCATTGCAGTCCACATGTGCTATGGATGAACATGTTGTAATGTGCAGATCTATATATTTAAAGCCTAAATTATGATCCAAGAGAAGTGCTGCCATAAGTAATCAAAATTTAACCAGAGAAGCAGAAAATGGTGAGATGCGATCATATTTATTCTTTTTTTTTAAGACTTTTTTGTGTTTGTGCTGGGGATTGAACTGAAGGCCTTGTGCTTGCAAGGTAAACACTCTTAACTGCTGAGCTAAATCCCAGCCCAATCATATTTATTCTTTAGGTTTTATCACGAATTATAAATTGCTTCAGGTATTAAGGAAGGACCAATCCCTCTTTCCAGGTCTTTTCATCCTTTTTTTTTTTTTTTTTTTTTTTGTGCTGGGGATCGAACTCAAGGCCTTGCGCTTACACTTGCTAGGCGAGTACTCTAACCACTGAGCTAAATCGCCAGCTGGTCTCCTCATCCTTAGAGGCAGCAGGCTTTGCCACGCAGCCTTGCGGCTAATTTGATGAAAGACCAGTGGGACCAGTATTCCTTCTGCGGCAGTATTTCCTACCCGGGGGTCACATAGAGTACTGCTGATTTTCCCATTGCCTCCTGTAACATGTCGGATCCTGCATTAGGAGCCTCCTGTGCATTATCCCATTTGATGATAGGAGCCTGACTTGGGATCATCTAAGAAGGCTCCGAAATGAGGTAGAGAGTCCTGCATGCAGCCATGTTCCAACCTAGTTCTCTCACTCCTCCAAGCCTGGACTCTTTAACAACGAAATGGTCACTGGCTCCGCCATCATTCCTTTTCACGTAGGACTTCCTCTGGTCCTTCTCTCTTTGGGAAAGAGCCTGCACTCTGCAAATCATTGATGAGCATTGTGGACTACGCAGGCAGCGTTCTGGGGGACACAGGAGAGAGCTTGCAGTGCGTGTTGTACAACGAGATATTTCATAAAATCCCCTTTGGATGTTTTTAGTCGCTCCTCTCCAAATTTCATCTTCTGAGGTTCTCCTATTCCTCAGTGTCCTCTCATAGCTAGAAGTAATTCACTTCACTAAAAACACGCACACGTATCTCAGAAAACAAAGGCCAAAAGTTAATGGAACCATCTTCCTTAGAAGGAAGTAGAGTCCCTCAATAAGCAACTTGCAACCCCACATCAACAAATCAAACTTTCTTTTCAGTGACTGGAATCTCATCCCTAAATGGAGAACCATCATCAGTCAAAGAAAGGTTTTTTCCTCCCAGATATTAAGAAAAATAATATTTTCCATATATTCACGTAATGGTTAGCATTTTTGAGCACCCACTGTATGCCATGTCCTGGACTTTATGTTACACAACTTCCTTAGGACCGGGTGAAACTTATAAACTACCAGGTGGGACAGAGTGAGGACTAGACAAGAGCACAGTGGTCAGGAGTGTGACTCTGAAACCAGACTGTATGGTTCAAATCTCAGCTCTTTCATTTCCTGATTATGGTGCCTTCAATTGACTACTTCGTCTCTGTAAACTTCAAAGTTTTCTCTTCCTCGAACTGTGACCAGACTAGTCCCTCCCTCTCTGAACTGAGATGACCATAAAATGACATATCTATTGGGTGTCCAGGACGAGGCTGGTCATGGAATATGGAGTGCTTTATGCAAATTATTTATCCTCCTCCTCATCGGCAGCAGTCTCTTCTTGGTTCTGCCGGTGGTTCAGTTTTTATCACCATGCCACTACTTCCTTATCTATAAAGGGAGGGGAATAATGATTCTTTGCCCGTCTCGATTAATAGGAATGATGATGAGTATGAACATAGAATCACATGCGAATCAAGGAGCACCGTCCTCATTTATCCTTAATGTAACAGAAGAGCTGCCCCCAGGTCACTGTAATCCAGACAGGAAGTTAGCATTTAATTCCTAAATCAGTTTTTCAAGCAACACAATTCAAGCACAGCACATCTGCTCTCCCAAGAGACAATCAATAACTGTCATTTGCCACATTTACAGCCCACTTCCTTCAAAGAAAATGCTCGTTGAATGTCATACAATAAACCATTTCCTAGTCTGGATGCTGAACACAGACCCCTTCTCCCTTTCGATGAACTAAATAGTTTTTGCACAGACTAACAAACCCAGCTTCCCACTTCATTCCCAGAGGATTAACTCTTTCTGCTCAAGGGGGCTCACACTTTCTGAGATGCCAAAAGTCTAGGATTTATTTATGTGTTTTTGTTTATTTTTTATTATTTATTTTGGCAGAACTGGGGATCGAACCCAGGGCCTTTGCACCAAGCTACATCCCCGGCCCTCTATATTGTTTATTTTGCAAGAAGTTCTTGCTAAACTGACCAGGCCGGACTTGAATTTGTCCTGACTCAGCCTCTCGAAGTGCTGGGATTACAGGCATGTACTACCACACTCAGCAACTATATTTACTTTAAAAATGCAAACACAATGAGATTAAATCGATTATTTGAGTTTTCCTTGGCACTTGGTGCTCATTCACTGGCTCAGAATCTTTGTGTCTGGACTTACCATTTGTGCTAAGCTCAGATGACCAGCATTCCAGAGAGCACAAGCATTCATAGATTACAGAGGAGCCAGCCTCTCCACCCTGCCAGGATCAGGCTTTAGGGTTCATACAAAGGCCTCAAGGATTCGATACCTCCAGCTCTGTGTGACTCTTCAGCAGGCCTTTGACTTAGCTCCACTTTGGTGCTTCTTGCCAGTGATGAATTTAAATTCTGAGCAACAATGCCCTGACTTGGAGACCACACTATTGTCACCAGGATACCAGACGCCTGTCTGCTCCTCCCTCCCTCGTCTGTGTTGGAGCATTGGCCAGGAAGCCACAGGCACAGGTTAGCACCCTGATTCAAAGACTTGAGAGCTGTATTGTGTGGGCGAGTGAGCGCTCGTCCTCTGTGAGCCTGCAGTTCCCTATCTGCAGTGCCTGTACCCTCCCCATATGGGTGTTGATTCGATTAAATAAGATAATGCATGCAGAAGTTGCTTTTTCAATAGCTAGAACATGAGCTCGTCTCTGACATACTAACTGAAACTGGGTGCTTATCTGTTCCTCTGAAATCTGACTCATTATAGCTCCCATCTCCTCCGGATGCTTCTAGTGCTGGTCTTATGGCCTGACCTTTCTTTGTTGTTATTTATGCTCCTTTAGGTGCACATGCCCATTGCATTCGATGCCTGGAAAATGATTTGTGTCAACATTCTGTGTCAATTAAAATAAATGTAATGTGTTTCCCACGCCTTCTATGTTCATTTTTACTGAAACAATCAAATGCGAATGAGATATCTGGTTCTTGTGTACAAGTGGTCTGTGCGTTATTCACGTCTTTGTCAAATAAAGCTGATGCCTAACCTCATGTAACACACATGCTGTTTGTTTGGAAGGGATCAAAGAGTATGATGAAGAAATGACCAGAATGGGTTGAAAATATTTTCTAAAGTCACACTAATTTATGGTTGACTGTAAGTCAAATCATTTGATTATTCTGAGCAATTATTGAATTTTGTTTGTAGCACTAGTTTCAATTCTATGGGAACTTCAAGAAAACCATGGTATGGATCCTGCTCAGAAGGCTAACATCACAAGCTCTACTTTTTTATAGAGAGAGAATTAAACTATACATTGCAAATTCTCAGACTGGATATTCTAATTGGAATCAGGATTCTCAAATTCTGTATACAATGATTAAACTCCATTAACATTGAAGACATATTCAATTAAGTATGCACTACTATGATCCCTTGATGATCTGTGAAGAGTAAAATTCAGTCCTTGCCATTTAGATATTTTTCAGTTTAACTGGAGAAGGCAGACAAGTATGTGGCTAATCATAATACAGGATAAATGTATTATGATCAGTGTAAATGTCAGTCCTGTAGGAAGGAATTGAAAATGTGCACATACACATGGGAAGAGCTGGGGTGGGTTTTAGTCCCAACTTCCGCCTCTAAACCTCCCAGTATTTTATCTGAACTTCCACGATGGCCTTTTTCCATTTTTACATCCTCCACAAATATTTGTAGAGCCAATGAACAATTTCCTTACCTTTTCTAAACACAGGAAGCTGGTATCTATAGCTCAATAGGCATTGCTCAATATCTGATCCTGCTTGCTATTAGCCAAGCTGCTAGCTGAGTGATAAAGCCCCTTGGAACCTTGAGAACTTACATCTTTGCATAATCCCCAAAGGTTTAGCAATTCAATGAAATTATCAAAGAAAGGATCCAATCTCTGGAATTTTAAACGCAGCTGACCTGGCCTCAAAGCATGCTGTAGATCATTTGAAAGCCCATTGTTGTCAAATAATCTTCCCAAATATTCATTGAAGAGAATTTTGCTTCTGTCCCTTAGTCCATGGCCCCCCTCTACTCTTTAGTTTGCACCCCCAACTCCCAGTGTTCACTCAGTCTTCTGTTTCTGCTTCTGACCCTTGTCAGTTTTGCCTTATTACCCTAGTTTGACCTGATCTCCAACTTTGCTCTTTCTGCCTCTTTGATATCATCACTACTAATAACTTCATGTAAGAATCCCACTGTGACCATTAATCCTGATTTGTTCACTTCATTGGATTAAGAAAAGCCTTACAGATTAGTAAAGCACACTCCTGGGTTTATCTGGGTGAGTCATGGAGGCTTGTTCTTCGGTACCATATACGGTCTGTTGCCCCTTCCTCTCTGGCACTGCTCCCTTGCTCTGTTTCCTGGTCGCCATAAACTAAGCAACTTTCCTCCACCATACCCTTCCGCCATGATGTTTCTGCCATGGACCCAGCTTACCATGGACTGAATCCCCTTAAAACGTGAACCAAATTAAACTTTTTTTTCTCTTATAAGTTGTGGATGTGAAGTATTGTACATCAGTGATGACAACGCTGACTAATATACCACAAATTAACTTCCTCTCTAAGAAACTCTGATGGCTTGAGTTGGTACCCTTATTTCAACAAGGAAAGGAGAATTTGTACAAGCAAAGAAGAGTGTGATCGAGGTGTTTGGTTTCCAGCAATGGCACTTCTTAACTGTGTAATCTTTGATATGATTCTTTACATTTCTTTCTCTACTACCCTCAGGCGTAAAAATAAAGATGATACCTACCTCAGGTGCTTATGAAAATCAAAATCAAATGAGTATAAATATTCAATGAATTACATTTCCTTCCCCTTCCCAGCTGTGCCCTCAGTTTTTTCCATGGCCTTGACTTCAATATGGTAATTCTCCTAAGGCAGAAAGATTAGGAAGGTCTCTTCCTAGGGAAATTTCAGGTTTACAAACCTTTGAGGCTTCTATCTGCTCATCAAAGACTGTTTCCTGTTCACTCTCTATTGGTTCATCTCAGGAATTCTGGTGCATTCCCAAGTCCAACAGATGCCAAATATCTTGCAGCTAACTTACTGATAGTTGAACATGACCCAGATCTGAGTATCAATACTAATAATGCCAAAATAATCAAGGGCAACACAAAAAGACATTGTGATATGTTACTTCATTTCTAATGGCATACAACAGAATGTTGTGGATATATTGTTTCTAACCTGTACCTTAAAGGTTTATGCAGCCTTTGTGTATGCATATTTTTTGCCTTAATAAACGAGATCTACATGGCTCCTTACCCTCCTCCTGAGCCTCATTTTGTTCCCCTGATGAAGGGGAACATGTAGCCTCTTCCTTTGTTGATACACTAGCATTATATAGGTGCATCAAAAGAGGAACAGTTTGAGAGACTGCTAGAGAAGCCCAGAAGTGCATTACAAGACATAGAATCAAAAGAATATGTGAAAGAAGTCCAAGTTTTCAACTATTTAGTTTTATCCTCTATCCTTAAGGACAATGGCTAAGTAAATAAATACTCTTGCCCTTGGTCCTTAAAGGTAAATGGGGTATTTATCATCCACTGTATTAGTCTATCATCTCTAGTAGTCTCTATGTCTATGTCTACCTCTATCGTTAGAGGGATGTATGTACTTCCACTGGAAGATTGTCTGTCTATGAAATAACTGTATGTTGTGTGTATGGTTTTGTGTGGGGGACACAGTTTGGTCTTTACTTTTTCTACAATCAAGTACTTTGACAAGTGCTAATGATCTCCTTACAATAAAGGCTTTAATGTTTGAACATGTATACTGATTTCTGGATTTGCAAGGTGGGTCATGGCTGAAAGAGGAAACAAGGTCAATTGCTCTTCAGTCTGAGAGACAGAAGGATTTCAAGTCGCCATGCTCTATAATGATAGGAGGATGAGAAGGCCAATAAGGAGTCACCTTGATGAAAATTTTCCCTTCTGCCATACTTAGCCATCAAAATGGAGTAGGAGAGAAGGTGCACCATGCTCCATGGAGGCAGTGCAGCTCAACACTGAGTCCACAGCCTGCAGAGCCCAGCTGCCTCCTTCCTCACCCAGCCCCCTTGTTTTCTTACTTGATACCTTGCTGTAAACTAGCGATGTAAAGAGACCTAAGAGTGCTGTGACTAAGACTCTGAGTCTAGTATGAAAAGTGAGCGATGTGGAGTGACTTAGTGAAGCAAGTTAAGGAGTGCTCAACCTTTGACGGTGTGCATTACAACAGAGTAAAGAAATGAATCTGAAGATTCCAGCCTGCGTTATGCTTAGAGGTTAAGCATAAGGGAAACCATCAAATTAGAACAGCTAGCAAAAAGACAGATGCTGATGGTGGTGGTTCGATTGGTGTGTCTCTCTGGGATGTTTCTGTGTGTCTTTTGCATGCTTCCTTCTGCCACTCCAAGTAGACCATTGTTTTCGAGCCCCTCATCAGTCCAACGTCCCCCAAAATAGAACAGCTTTGTAGCTAACTACTCTTTCTGCTGCACCTTCCATGTGTACCCTCCATATGTGTGAGCCTGTCCTGACCATAAACCTGCTAGACATGTTTGTGGCCAGCTGGCCATAGTTTTGATGGAACTTGAGAAATGAGATTTTTGAAAGGAAATGTTACTTTTTATCTAGGGTCCTTATTAAGTATTTACTTGTGTGAGAGCTCTGAAAGATAGATCAGGTCTGTCAATTTTGTGTGACTCTGATGACTTAATCCAGATGCTCTGTGTGTAGATAAAGGACAGAAAGGGGCTTGATAACACTTTGGGGGTTGCATTCTTGGACTACGGGAGGAACCTAGAGATCTGTGCTTTGGTTTGTCTAAGCATCAGGACCTGAATGAGTCTCCACATGAGCATGAGACCGGATCTCTTGACCCAACAAATTTTAGACTGAGTCAAAAAACCTCCTATGTTTGTCTCTTATTTGAACACATGTATCAGAGTGGCCAAAGCCACCAAACCAAGGAAGTAGAAGAATTTGACAAAATAAACTGTATCCATTTGGAAACTGGTCATCTTGGGTTTGCTATTGTCATCCAAAGAATGGTGGGAAAGGGATTCATGATGTAGAGACTAGAGGGACTTACATTCTGCCTTCCAGAGACTGTAGCAGACACCGCCAGTTACCTCGCAGATTGCCCATTATACACAACTGGTTATTATGCAGTTGGAAATCACACTCTGTAACATAGACCTGGGATAACATCCCACACTGCTGGAGCAACAGTGTCTGAGAGGACTTTCTCTAGGGAAAGTTGGACTCCTTTCTGTATACACTGCATACAACCTGGGGACAACATAGCCAGAAGACCAACATCCTAGCCTCTTTTGCGAGTCTAGCCTGGTTAAATTGACCTGTCTAAGGTCGCCCCAAAAAACTGGTAGTCTTATTTCCAGCCATATCTTCTCAGTCTTTCTTTTCTCACTCCAAGCGAATCTATTCTTTCTCTCCAACATAGACTTCCACTGAAGCCGGCCAATTTATCCAGCACCTTGACTGGGGTACCTTTCATTTCTCCCTTGCTCATGCCATGCCTTTATAACTTGACATAGAGACCACCTTTTGTTGCAAATATTTCCCCAAAACTCTGATTTAAACAGGATTCTGATTGAGTAAGGAAGGAGGCAGTAGAGTAGTGGTGATAAGTGGTGTGGGATCAGGGCTCAGAAAGAGATGGAGGCACGGAGAGATGTCGGGCTTTTCTGCACTTTCCTTTTGCACTCCTGTTCGCACAATCCAGCTTGCTGCATGCCTTTTGTGAGAGAGGAAGTCCTGACTCAAAGATGAATGACTTCCGCAAGATTACAACCTAGGTAATAATGACTAGAATCAGGAGCTTTTTCAGTGAAGTTTCCTATTCCACAGCTGACACAAGTAGCAGAGATGATTACCTCCTCACACATTTCTCCAGGTTTTCACCATTGCAACGCCACCACCCTCCTGGAGACCCTCTGCTGTCATTGTTAATGCAGTGGAGCCCTATCCCTTGACCTGGTCGCTTCCTATATGCCTGTGGTGAAGAGAGATTACCACCTCGGGTTACAGGGATCTCCAGCCCAGGACAGATAAGAGGGGCATGTATTAGTTACATCGGCTCACATCCTGGCACAAGAGGAGAGTGCGCACTGGGCAGGACCACACGAAGGTGCACTTGGAGACAGGCTTGGTGGTGTCAAAGGGGTGAGGAGCCCCTGCTTCTGTGGGAGGATGCTACTGGCTTCCTTGAATGGGCCACAGGCGAACCGGAACCGACTACTCCAGGATAAGCTAGATCTGTGCCTGAGGGGTACTGTTCGGTTGGCTTAGGGGATCTTATCTGTGGAAATAGAGTGCGTAGAGGGAATTGCCTTGAGACCTCTTAGGTCCTCCTGATTTCACCAGACATCAAAGGAGAACAGTAGTTTTGGGGTTTAATTTTGGGCCTTGCATAGAGCCTTCCCAGGCCCGCTGTGTCCCCATCATGGGGATGATGCTTCCCTTTCCTGTGCTCTACAGAGTGCTGGAGGCTTACAAGAGCAGAGACTTCCAAATAATCTGTTCTTTCACTTTTGGTGTGTTTTACTATTCAGAGTTGCTCCCCACAGGGAAGGCGCCAAATGGGAGCTGTGCTCGTACCCACCAGGACCCTTGGACGCTGGGACTTTTGTTCTGGTGAGCCCATGTGTCTGCCTGCCTCAGGCCTTTCACAGGGGTTGTCTTGGGCCAGCAAGCAGATGGATACATGGTGGGTCCTGCCCTGGAGCTTGCTCGGTGCTCACAGATGGTGCAGGCCCAGAAGTGGTCATGGTCTCAGACTGACTTCCCTGGCTCTGGGTCAGTGTGTCCGCAGGGATCAGAGGGGAAACTGTAAGAATCAAGGAAAGCAGCTGCTACTCTGCAGCTATTTCTGCTCACGCCACTCCAGGCATTTCTGGTTGAATGCTGCCACTCACAGCACTCACACAAGGTCTGGAAGCTATTTGAAGTTCAAAGTCACCCACAGACTACAAAGCAAAGCTGGAGGCAGCTCCTGGTTGGACAGAGGACATTAGCAAATACATCTGTTTGAGGGACTTGGGGCTTCTCTGTAGTTTCTGGCTAAAACTTCACCAAAGAAAATTCATGCCTGTGCCCAAACCCAGTTGGATGAGGAACCAGGCTACTAGCACAATGTTTGGGGTAACCAGAAAGGAGTTTATTGACAATCAGGAAAGAAGAGTCTGAATGCTCTTCCAGCACTCAACTGGCAAGGCTCGGCCCTCCAGACTGCTCAGGATGCAAGTGGGACCCCGGATGCAACTAATCCAGAGTCTTTTTGCTCAGCATACACAGGCAACTTTGTGATGCTCGTATTTGGAGTTTCGGAACCAGTAACAAAAAGGATTAATTCAATTCTGTTTCTTATTTCACAGTGCCTTTCCCCTCCCCCCCTTCCCTTTGTGTTTTCTCCTTCATGCTCTAATTCTTCACCTCTTCTTTCCTTTCTTCCTTCTGTCCCTCCTTCTAGTTCCTTATCACCCCTTGCACCCCCATCTCTGGCCACTGATCCTTTCAGAACTCAACTTCAGTGGAGTTTGGCAACATCATTTAATCTCAGATCTTGCCTCCTGGAAGAGGGTCTGGTGGTGCCTCTTGACCGAGAGGGAAGAAAGCACGCCTGCCTGGTTCATGACCCAGAGCCCTGAGAGGTTTCCAGCGGCGTCCCTGCTAACCATTCAACTCTGCTCAGAACCCAGACACACTTCAAGAGTGAGGCAGGGAGGCAGAAACCAGGGGCCAGATGCACTAAGGCCGGCTGGAAGGAGAGGCAGGACACAGAGCATGCAGAGGGCCAGACCACCTGTGCTCTTGCTACTCTGTGAGTCCCTGACCTTCCCTCTCTGAGCCTCAGAGCTCCATCTGCAAAAATAATGCTGCTGGACTCAGAGGTCTTTTCCTGTTCCTAAATTTTTGTTCTGTTTCATTTTGGCACTGGCTTAAAATGATGGCTTTTATCCTCCACCCTCAACCGATATTCACTGCTATGTGCTTCGGAGAATGGATGGCCAGTGGTACAGGGTCCCTGCTAGACTTCCCAAGCAGAAGAGACGAGCAACCCCCACTCAGATCTGACCATGGGACTCTGCACCGCTGGTTTCCTTCCCAGCTGTGCACAGAGTCTGGCTCCCTCCATTTCTTACTGCCCATCACCACCCACAGGTCCAGGAAAAGCCAGCCTCCTTCCTTCTCCAGAGTATGTGTGGAGGGAAAAATCTTCTTTTCAGAAATTCAGAAGTAGGCTTAGAGGTTAAAATATTTAAAATACTAAAGGCATTACTAGAGGGAGGGAAAAAGGAAGTATTTCTACATACAGGCTTGTGAGTGTATTTGGGACAAGCTCAGACAAGTTACACCCTGGATCTAGGTTGGTTTGGACTAAGTTTCCAAATCTGATGAGATCTTCAGACTCACCAAAGACTGGCTTGTTCCCTTCTTTGTGGAAACTAAATTTCACTGTTAACACAAGACTTTTGACAGTCCCCAAATCTGGCTCTGTTTACCAAAAGGGGACCCATCTCGTGGAGGGGGGACGATGAATAGGAGCAAATCAAAGATCACTCCTCCTCCAGTTGAGAACATTTCACCATGGACTTCTCTCTCCAGACTCCAGCTCAGGTCCTAGTGGCTACCATGCTCCAAGAGAATACAGAAGAAGAGTGTCAGCTTCTCTATTCCATAGCCAGTTAAATCTCTGGGGATGGAGAACCGGATTCAGAAATTCATCTGGGGAAAGAATCATTAGTTAGTTGATTTGTTTCCCTGTTTTTGGACTTGGTTTATGTCCCTATTCCTTACAGATGGTTCCCACTGCTCTGCAGAAGCCAGACAGACCTACGTGAGGCGAGTCAGTTGTAGCCCTGGCCTTCACTCCACAGCTGTGGAGAGGAGCTGCCAAGAGCCGTGGGGATAGGGGTGGGGCTTAGAAATGATGCCCATTCAAGGAAATAAAATTAAAAGTTCAGGCGAATGACCTGAACCAGACATCGTGTTTCTGGAAGAAGCGCTTGGGGCCAGACAGATGCTGCTCCTCACTCATTCAACTGTAAATTAGCCTGGGGCTTTCGCTCAGCAATAGAGTATTTTCCTAGCATGGGAGAAGCCTGGGTTTTATCCCAGCATGACCCCACCACCACCACCACCACCAGAAAAAGCAGGAAGAGGTTGTATTTCAATTTCAAATACTTTCATTGATAATATCTGGAGAGCATTGGCAACAGACATCTCTGACACACCTCTGGAGTGCTTTATAAATTATAGTCTTCATAAATTATTACATAAAATAATAATTTTGTGTGCATGCATGTGTGCATGTGTGTCTCTTTTAATAGAGAAGGAAGAAACCATGTGTATATGTGTCTCTTTTAAACTAAAGTAGGATTTATATATTGCATATTTATATTAAAGATCATGTGAAGAATGAATTTAATGGTAAAGACCTAATTTAGCTTATTACGCCTAGACATCTTTGGGGTGGAGCGCAATTGTCTTCCCATTTTCTCTCCTTTTCATAAACACGAGTGTTTCTAAACCTCTTGGAGTTATATCAATAAGTCCATTTTCCTTCCTCAGGTAGAAAAAGAAGCCCAAGTGACTTCTTAGGAACAGATACTCCGAGTCCTTGTTAAAAACGGGCAGCATTCTTCTACTTGTCCTACTTTGAACTTCAGGAATGTGGAAGCATGCTAGACATCAATGTTCTCATGCGTATCCTCTATCTGAAAGGCCTGACAATGGTGCCAAGGCACACAATTACTGGGATAAAGTGGAAACTGAGGCGAGTATAGGTAATATCCTTGGGCACTAACACGTGGACAGGTGTTAGGGAATCCAACTCTGGGAAC
>PVJO010029380.1:0-16899 GCA_004026905.1 Hystrix cristata | reverse complement strand
GCCACCCTATGACGTATCTAGCCCTGCCCTGCTTGCCCTAACTATATATATCCAGCTACAGCAATAAAAATTTTGAGGCTTGATCAGAATCCTTGTCTTGCCTCCATTTTTCGCGCTCCTTTTCCCTTCTCATTCTTCTAGGTGGTCTCCCCGATTCCCCGTTGTTGTCCCGCGGGTCAGGACACCACACTTTTTTAAAAAAATAAAAATAAAAACCATAAATAAAAGGGGGGTCAAAAATTAACAAAAAATAAAGCTATTGTGGAAATCCATTCTGCAAACAAGACCTTAGGGACTGATAAGGTCTATAAACTATGGTGATCAAGACTCAGATTTTAAATTTCTTAGCCTTTTTTGCGGTAGGGGTGGGTGGGTGTTGAGGATCAAACTCAGGGCCTTGAGCTTGCTAGGCAAGCACTCTACCACTAAGCTAAATTCCCAACTCCCCCTTAGCATTTCTAATACCTATGCTAATCAACATATTTCTTCTCATTAGATGGAGACTTTATAGTCTGGAAACAACAAACCAGTATCTGTCTCAGACCTCTAAATTTTGAAATAGTTTGCTTTGAATTATAGAGGAAAATATTCACCACACAGCATAAAATCAAGTCACTATGGTTTGATTCTTTTTAAATCTTGCCTGTTGGTCGACCTATTCCTATCTTAGCCCACCAACCTTTTTAGATGTGCCTACATTTGATACCATTCCAATTTCTCCATCAAGTACCATAGTTTCTTCCCCATAACCAAAAACAATTCCTGTTATACTTTCCCATCTGCCAGTGCAATACAAGGTACATATCCAAATCTCGTCTTATTAGCACATGCTAGGCTGTTAAATCAGAATACAATTTTTCTCCAAGACAAGACTGAATTTTCCAGATACACAATACTCACATTTCACTTCAATCAAAACTAATCATTTTTAAGAGAAAGTGTTATCAAACCTAGAAAATAGTCAAGCTCATCGTAATTTTGGCATTTTATTAAATACACTATAGGAAAATAGGAGAAGTACGATGGAAAAAATTGTAAAAACTAAATAGAACTCGCAGCCTAAATAGAACTTCAGCTATGAATAGTTGAAATCAGACATACACAATTTTAAACCAGGTAGAACCAGTAACCAAATTCCCACATAATTTTTATTTACTACTTAAACCAAGAAAAACTAAATGAAATTGGGTTCTACAGAATGTGAAGGCTGACTGCCTTATCTTACACAGTCACATCCCTCACACACAGAAAAAAATTACCTTCTACAATTCTTTTCTTGGAGTACAATTCCTAATTTTATTATTATTGCAGCTCTGCCTATTACTGTACATGAATATAAGAAAAAAAATACTGGTCTTAGAGCACCGCTTAGCAGAAAGATAAATTCTACATTTAATAAGGTCAGAACAATTACTTGGGCTACGTGGTTAATTTTTGGGTTTTGTTTTTGTTTTTGTTTTTGTTTTTGTTTTGGTGCTGGGGATCGAACTCAGGGCCTTGTGCTTGCTAGGCAAGCACTCTGTTATGGTTTGTGTCTAGATGTCCCCCCAAAGCCTCATGTGGTAAGAGGTAGCTGGATCTAGAGTGTGCGGTTACTAAATTAATCCACTGATCGGTTTGGCAAGGTTCTGCTGGGATCAAGGATGTGAAACTAAAATTAAGGGTGGGAGTGCTACCCGCCCTAAGGGCAGGTAGCCTAGATAAAAAATACAGGAAGAAGCTAACTAGCTGCTTGTTTGCATTGCTTATTTGCATACATGCCTTGCATTTCCTCACTTTACTTTGCTGCCGCTGGGCTGCTGGCTGCCTGCTGCTCGGCTGCTGGCTGCCGGTGCGGTCCGCCCTGCCTCGGACCCAGCGGACTATAGACTGAAACCTCTGCAGACTGTGAGCTAATAAACCTTTCTTCCCCAAACTTTGGATGTTGGGTATTCTGTCCCAACAACGAGAGAAAAGTAACTAAAACACACTCTATCGGTGAGCTAAATCCCCAGCCCCATGGTTAATTTTTGTACTTTTGTATGGAAGGGTTTTTCCCTGTCAAAATATTACAAATTAGAAAAATACAGTATGTTTCAGTATTCCAGAAATTTTTATTCACCACCAATATTAACTATTTAGTCTTTTCATCTATTTGTCAAGTAATGCAAGAGCCTCACAAAATATCCTAAGTCTGTTAGTTTTGCCTAATGTAGTTTACTACAGAAATTTAGAGTAAGACCTTTAAAAAAATTAAAACAAAGGGATCTTCTATAATGCAAATACTTTCACCTTTCACTGTTTTTCAAATCTTTGAATTTAACAAAGGGCTTTCAGCATATTTATTCAACCGAATTTTATTCAGATCTATGAAGAGTAAGCTATTACCTTAAATGTTGTTGACCTCTGTTTTAAAATTCCAAAACAGGTGTCTCTGCCTTTGCCTAAGTTTCACTTAATATTTGTCAAGGCGTTATACTATTTGTCTATCAGTCTGTTTCTGTCTGTCGGTCCCTAGAGACTGTGTCTGTGGGACTGCTGCATGCGCACGTGTGTGGGTATCACAACAGTAAAATTAACCCATGGATAACCCCTTTTCCAAAGAGTACAGAAAATACTTACAATCTCAATCGGGGCTCAACACATCTGACAAAATAATCATACTCATCCTCCTCCTCTTCATCCCAACTCCTCCAAATGTATTGGTAGAAAAACCTGAAAAAGAACATAACATAGTATCATGTCAGGAATACATGATGCAGCACCTGTAGTCCCAGCTAATGGGGAGGCAGAAGCAGGAGGATCAAACCCAGGAGTTTAAGACCAGCCTGGACAACACAGTAGAGAGAGAGAGAAGTTAATGTCACTCAAATTCAATCACTGGCTTAAAATACTGGAGTTTCGGAGAGGTCAGAGATGAATAGTAAATCAAAACGATCCTATCAACCATTACAAATACACAACATCCTCTATAATATGTATGCTGTGCATTTGTTACACCTGATAGCCACTAGTTATACAGAATTAAACGCCTTCAGATGAGCTAGAGAAATTTGTCCACAACATTGGTTTTGTTAGTTCTTTTTATCAGAACTATTTATTGACCATCAGTAACTGGGCAGATGATCGTGCCATTTGAGATAGAAAAGAATGGGACAGAAAATTTTGGAGTTGGAAATTAGTTCTATTTTCACAATGTTTCAGTTGAGATGACAACTAAGTTTGTGATGTCCTGCATGCAAATAAATATAGGACCCCAAGGCTCAAGAGAAAGATTAGGACTAGAAATATAAAAAATTTGGAAGGTGTCAGCAAATTGATAGTATTAAAGTAATAATTTTTTTTTTTTTTTTTTTTTTTTGGTGCTGGGGATCAAACTCAGGGCCTTGTGCTTGCAAGGCAAGCACTCTAACCACTGAGCTAAATCCCAGCCCCTTAAAGCAATAATTGAGATCACCTAAGGACATAATATAAAACAGTAGGTAGGTATCAACCCAAGGGAATTCACAAAATTTTTTATTACGGAAAATTTCAAACATATACAACTGTAGAGATATAATATCATAAATATTACATATCCATTACCCAGCTTCAACAGCTATCAACTCATAGGTAATTTATTTTCATCTCTACCCCACCTATTTACCTATTTATCCTCTGTTCCTCTTCCTTCACAATCCTCACACTGGATTATTTTGAAGAACATCTCAGCTACATCTATCATTCATAAACTTTTAGTATGTTTCTCTAAAATAAATCTTTATACCAAGAAAGGTTTAATTCCTTAATATTACCAAATACCCAATCAGTGTTCAAATTTCTCTAATTGTCACTTTTCCTGCTATTGGCTTACAGGATTTTATCAGGATTCAAACAAGGGTCATCTGTTGCATTTAGCTGATACATCTCTTAAATCACTTTTCTTCTAAAGATTATCCTTCCCTCTTTTTTCTTAAAATTTAATTGTTTCCCACTGAATGTTGTTGATCACAACCCTATGGGGTTACATAATATATTCCTCCTTTTTTTTTTTCTTTTTAGTAAGCTGATAGTAAGAGCTAGAGACTTGATTCACTTCAGGAAAGATTTTTTTTTTTTTGGCAAGAATACTTCACAAGAAGTATAAAGTACATCATCAAAGCAGCACATAATGCTTGACAACCTCTTTTTGTGAGGTTAAAATTATCGATGGAGTCAGGTGTTGTCAGCCTACTCACCCACTACAAAGTCCCCCATCAATTTTTTACCTAATCCTTACAGCAGCCATTGATGATCACTATCTAGAACCTTTATTTCATCAGTGGTTATGAAATGCTAATATCTTCATTCTATCATTCCTTCTTTAAGTAGTAACTGAAATACTTCTATAAGGAAAATCCCCTGGCGATTCTAATGTACATCCACAGTTGACAACAAATAGATATGTGGATAGCTGACAGAGACTGAATGTCTCTTTCAAAAGTCATGTTGAAATTTAACTACCATAGTCACAATATTAAGAGGTAGGGCTTTTAAGAGATGATATAGTTATTAGGGCTCTCTCACATTCTTGGCCTCCCAAGCCTCCATCCAGAAGCATGAGTCAAACAACAGTCTGTGCTGTTATTACAGCAATAGAAAACCAACTAAGACACCTTCACCGGATGCTGGGTAACTTCAACATTCTCAAGTGTGAGCACAAAAGGAAGAGCTAGCCAAGATGACTAAGCAAACAATCCAGTGAGACATCATTTAAAGACCAGCATGCCAGAAGCTAAGAGAAAAATGTGTTAAAAGATAAGAAAGATCAAATGCTTAGGATGCAACCAGGAGGTCAAAAAAGATAAGATCAGAGAAGTATCAACTGGATTTGAAAACATCAAAGTCTTCAGTGCACACAAGAACAATCTGTGATGAAGCAGGGTAGAAGCATTACTGGAATGAGTATGATGGCTCATGATTGGCTCATGAACACTTTTGTTTGCAAACAATTTGGTGTTTTTCTGTTTGCAAATTCTGCATCAGGTGACAAACACAACTGCAGCCATCTTTCCCACACAACACAAATGTCTTTATAAAATCGTACAACAAATTAAGTTTGTGAACCAAAGTACCACTATATTTAACTCTTCCCAGTTTTACTGTGAAAAGTAAGGAGCTGGGCATGGTGGTGCAAGACTGGGCTATACAGTGAATTCAAGACCAGCCTGTAATACAAAATGAGACTTGTCTCAAAAAAGAAAAAAGTAAGGAGCCCTTAAAATGAAGCCATCTCAATGCTTCACCTTCTGGAGTGTACCTTTTTTTAAAAAATTAAAACTGAATATGCCCCTACTCATTAAAAAAAAAAAACAAACAACAAAAAACAACTCTTCTGGCTCCCTGTTGCCTTTGGAATGAAGTCCAGAGCTTGGTGATAATACACAGATTAATATTCTGGCTCTAAGCACCTCTCCTGCCTCAGGGCCCTTGCACGTAAACTCCCAATTTCATACCCTCTTTCAAATGTCCATGTAACGTGCTGGCCAGAAGTCTTCCACCTTTCCATATAACTTCCACCTGGTAAGTTATATTTACCCTGCATAACTTAGCTTAAACATCATCCTCGTCAGTATGGTGCCAAGCATTTACATATCATTCACATCTGCATCTCATCTGGTTTCTGTTAGGATGACCCTCCCCAGATGCCAAAATGGCCATTGCTGGTTTCTCACAAAGCCTCTTCCCCCGGTCTCTATGCCAGAATCTCCCACCGAAACAATGGCCCCTCCCCCTGACTAGAGTCCCCAATTTAGGTCCGTTGCGCCAATTTGCCCAGGGGAGGTGTCCACTACCTGGTCACCCCATATAGAAAGGACCAAACCCAAAAACACACTTTTGAACCTCCAACGTCATGAAAAGGGGGGGCAGCTAAGGGATAAAAGGCCACTCTCACTCGAGTGACAGAGGGGAGCTGTAACACCTTAATAAAGCTTTCTCCCACGGCGAGCGTCGTCAGCCTTTTCCCTTCCCCCTCCCTCCGCGTAAACCTAACAGTTTCAAACCACATTCAGTCATATCTCCTCATCCCTCCTATCTACTCAACCACCAGATCCCGGCCACTGTCCTTTTCCACAAAATCTCCATCTGTCTTCTCTATATCCCTATTTGAGCGCACCTCCCCCCGCCCCCGCCATGGGTCTCCATATTCTACCTCTTTCCATTCATTTTCCAAATGAACCTTTCAAAACACAAAGCTGATCATATTCTTCCAAGGGGGAGGAAAAAAAAAAAAACAACCCATCTTTCAATGGCTTCCCACTGTTCTTAAAGACAAAAAATATCTAGTTGAAAGAGCCCTGATAACTTCTGCATTCTGGCTCCCTAGGTCTCTCACAGTCCTGTTTTTTCTGGCCACATTAGCCTTTCAGCTCCTTCAACTGAGTTCCTACACCTGTTCTCTGTACCTGCAACCCCGTTCACTTCTTAACACTTCCCACCCAAATTCAAATGTCATCAAGAAATAACCATATAACAGCAAGTCAACCTAGTCTTCAGATACTCTGTAATCCTTCACGGCACTCTCGGCCGTTCCAAGTCACATGTACTGTGTGTCATTGTGTGATTATGTCGTCAAGGCTCAGGACCCACCTTTGACAGCTCCCTGATGATGCTGATTGTGTCTGTTTTGTGCACCATTCAAACTGAGGATCTGGCACTCAAATATTTATTGAATAAATCTTCATAATTTGAGCTTCTCTAGGCACTGAGCAGAATCTAAGCCTTTGAAAGGAAGAGTAAATTTGGCCAGCTTGTCTTCAAATACCTTTACCAATTCTAGGTACTTTTCTACCAACTTCTAGAACCATAATTCCTGATTTTATAACCCCATGAGTTACTCCTGTACTTCAAATATTTCAACAGATAAACTTCTTAAAAAAAAAAAAAAATGAGGCTGGGGATTTACCTCAGTGGTTAGCGCGCTTGCCTAGCAAGCACAAGGCCCTGAGTTCAATCCCTGGCACCAATCAAAAAAAAAAAAACAAAACAAAACATAAAGGAGTTATTTTGGTTCTAAATACAAGCCAATTCTTTAGGTTTACATTACTTGGCCTACTACTGAAAATAGGGTTAAATGTTCTTGCATACTGTTGGAAATTTTCCATATGTGGAAAAGCAGAGCCTAAAGCATTCTGCTCCTTTGTAAAGTATTCAAATTAAGCTCAGCAAAATCAGATTAATTCACTAACGGTACAAAAACTGGACAGTATTTTTTAAACACTGAACACCAAGCAACGTTTTTAACATGATCATTACGTTATCCAATCTTATAGTTCCTAGAAGAATGTATGTCCTTTTTCTTTTTCTTTTTTTTTGGTGGATGCGGGGGGACGGAACTCAGGCAATCCCCAGCACTAGGAAAAAAAAGAAAAGATTCTCCTAATCTTTGAGTATTTCAAAAGATTATAATGACTGAAGAAGTCCAACTGCTGCCACCCCAGGCTGACCAGAGACCACTTTAAGCCTCTTCCATCTTGCTTTTTACCCTTAGTAAGGCCCAGTAAGCACAGCTACAGCCCTAACTCCCATCATTCCTTAGCCCCGCTCTTGTCAACCAACCATCACTCCCTGGACTTGCTTAGGCCTCATCCCCGACGGGTGCCACAGCTCCTTTCCATTGAACTCTGCCTGTCGAGAGTCTCGTTTTGGCCTTTTCCTTTCACAGCCTATCTTTATGAAGCTCATGACCCTATAAAAGACCTTATGGCCTATACAAGGATTGCCAGTCTGGTCTAAGTGCCAGGGTGGTCACTCTCAGGTTAGTCCTAAAATAAACATGTCCCGTTAGGCTCATATCTTTTTTTTCCTTTTTTTCTAACAATGACAGTTTACACTTGAGTTTTAAATCTGAGTCTAACAGACACCATAATTCAATCCAAAGTTTCCGGCCATAAGGTTATCTTTATAACCTTCCTACCTGATGTGCTCAATTGCAAGTGCTGTCTGGTCAAACACTCCAGAATCATCAAACACAACCCACAGCTCCTGCAGGGGTAGCTGGTACTCCTTCAGTTCAAGGAGCTCTTTCATACATTCCAAGGTGAAAGTGTTCACTTCAGATTCGCAGGCATATGGCTCAGCAAGCCTCACCACTGCCTTCAAGGCCGAAAAGTCCACATCTGTAACCTGAAATTTTAAATAATGCAACTCCACTTAACACATAGAAATCAAATTTAGAAACATATACAAAACAACACTACTGATAGCCGAGTTTTTCTTAAGCATGAAATGGGGGCAGGGAGCCTTCTTCCATAATATAAAGGATAAATAAGACAGGCCTGGCTCTTACCCAATGCACTTATTTTGTAATTAGGAAGAAAACAAACAAGATGATGGTGAACATGTAATATAGAGTAACTAGCAGGTGTGGTGATCCGGGTTTGCTGCGATGGCCAGGGGAATTCACCTCTGAGCTGAGAATAATGAAGAGGAGGCAGCAAGCTAAGAGTAAACATGCAGAAGTCCCTGTGGCAGAGAAAAACTCTGACAGCTCAAGGAGCACAGAGGTAGTGCTTCTTACAGGAACCAAAGGGAATCCAGGGATGGATGGACAGGGAGAGCAGGAGATGAGGAGGGACAGAGGCAGGGAAACCAGGACTCGAAGAACATGAGAAGGTAAGACCATGATACACAGTGTGATTAACCATTGTTACTAATTATTCTGTTATGAAATTTTGTTTCATTTTTTATAGAGGTAAGAGTGTTTTTAATAATTTACTAATATCTATTTGTATTACATTAAAATAAAAAAAAATTTTTTAAATCAAAAAACATGAGAAAGATCTCAAATTTTACCTGTTCTCTAGCACAATGAGAAGCCAAAGTCAGCACTAGGCCATTGATAAATGCAATCTATCAAGGGTTTTAAGTAGAGGAATGACATACTACTCTTTGAAAATACTAACTCCGATTGCTTTTAGAAAATTGAGCCCATGGAGAAAAGGCGCACCTATCATAACCAAATTAACAGATCCAAACTTCAACTAAAGAAATTGGCATAATCCAAAATTTAAAACGTCACAAGGAACAGCTCAATCCCCTGCTTTGTACATAAGTACTGCAATATGTAATTTTTTTCAAAAGGAGCTACACCAACAATTTATATCCAGATTCCGTGGTTTAATCTTTAGTTTAACAAGGCTTTTTGTGATCTAGTTAACAATATTGAAAAAAATTCATAACAACAATTGGAGTGTAAATTTAACATAAAAGGCCCAGTCAGTTGAAAAATAAAGATTGTTTTTACTTTCTGTCTTGGGACACATTATCACACTAACCATGTATCTATAGGTTTATTAAGACAAAAAAATGGACTAGTTTTAAATGCCTATTTGGTTTGAGCTACTTGAGGGGTAAAAAACTGAAACTCTACTGACTCCACAATTAGGCCTCCTTTTGTGTGTGTGGTACTGGGAATTGAACCTAGGGCTTTCACACAGACCATATCTCTAACCCTTTGTTATTTTGAGACGGAGTCATTGAAGTCACTTGCAATCCTCATGCCTCAGCCTCCCAGTGAGTCAGGATTACAGTCATTGTATCACCCAGACTAGCTTAGGCCTCTTATTTTTTAAATGATCTCAAATACTTCCTTCACCTCATGGGTTTATAATCTATCTCCCTTGTCAAAGGACGCTGAAACTTAACCACCTTAATTTTCTGGTAGGTCTTCCTCACTCACCTTTAAATTTTTCAAAATATTTCTCACATGGTGGCAGAGAGGGAAAACGTGCTATTTTCAATCACCTCATAAACTTTAAAACTAAGCACTTTGCTATAACAGTCTGAAATAATTATAGCTGGACACAAATATCTTACTAGAAGAATTAAATTTACCTCAACCAACACCTCAAATACATTAGTGTGCCAGACTGCCTGCCATCCAGATGGTTCAAGGACCTTCTCCAAGAACTCAGCTGTGAATTCCCTTACTTCCGAGGCCTTGCAGTCAGCTGCAAACAAATTAAACACAGTAACAATTCAGAATGCCTAAAGTAGAGAGGTTAATAAACCCATTTAAATCCACTTTCTCAAAACCAACAACTGGCAATCTGAGGGACTAAGACAATCTACTTGTAAAATAAAATGATAAAAGAAACAAAAAAGAACCTACTTACCTAAAATGTAATCTTGATAGGCTCTGAATCGTTCATAGAACAAAAGTTGACTTGTCTGGAAAATTTCTGGGAAAGGAGATTTTCTTTCTGGCACGAAACTCTGTAAGCTACTTCCTGGCTTAGGTTGAGAGCTACGATCACTGTGTGACTCTTCAACTTGGAATAACCCTGAGCAACAACAAAACATTGCATATTCCCAGTGTTTATAGAATGCTTCTATTTTCACATCCTTGCTTTCAAATGCCCAACAAACTACAAATGAGGATTTGGGTACGAATGCTCTACTTTACTATTGTCAGAAGAAACAAGTCTTCAAAAAATACAGGCCAGACACAGTGGCGCACATCTAAAATCCCAGCACTTAGGAGGCTGGGACAGGAGGATAGCCCTGAGTTCCAGGCCAGCCTGAACCACAGAGCAAGATCCCTGCCTCAAAAAAACAAACAAAAAAAGGCACAATTTAAACCTCTAAAGTAAAATTCAACTTCAAACATTAAGAGCTTAAGATCACCACCAGTAAGGTTTTTGTTGTTGGTCTGTGAGGTTCTGGGAGAAAGCAGAGAAAGGATTCGTTTTTAGGAACTACCCAAGTTTTCCTCCAAAGGATATAGTTATGACTACAGTTAGCAAGTTATAATGGTCAAATATCTTAGTTTTTTTCCCCCCAAAACAATTCCATCAAGGTACATTAAAAGAGGGAGCTGGGGTTGGGAATTGAGCTCAGTGGTAGAGCGCCTGCCTGGCAAGCACAAGGCCCTGAGTTCTATCCCCAGCACCCCCCAAAAAAAGAGAAAGAGGGAACTGATTTCCTATATTCTCTCTCACATGAATAGACACTTCTTCCCACTCTCCACCGTATAAGTTTGTCAACCGTCCCTCTATAAATAGGAATAAGACATTACTAACAATGCACAAGTTTTATCACTAAAGCTACTAGATTCCTAATTTCAGTGACTTCATATAATAGAAAAAAATCAAAAGTGCAAATCACCTTAGGTTTTGTGTTGTATGTAATTAAGTTTCATAAGATATGACTTGGCCAGGAGCATATCTTATTCTGTGTAAAAAGATGGTTTTTTTAGTAGACAAAATGACTACTAATAAAGATGTCAAGGGTGGCATTTAGACTGGCAACTCGAATAGTTTCCAAAGGTGGTTTCAGAGAAGGTATATGAGATCGCTGTTAACAGCAGTCTTTCTCTCTCCCCTACCTCTCTATTTTTTTCTTTCCAGTTCTTTGCCTCTATTTGAGGCCATCAGGAGTACTTGATCCCAAAGACAACCAAACTATACTCAAGGATCAACTGCTCACAAACACCAACACACATAACCCTTAGAGGACTGCAAAAAGAAAAAAATAAAAGCCGGGGGTGGTGGTGCACGCCCATAATCCCAGCACTCAGGAGGCTGAGGCAGGAAGATCACTGTTAGTTCAAGGCCAAGCTAAACTACATAGCAGGATTCTGTCTCAAAGCAAACAAACAAAAAGCATAGAAGGCATCAATAACTGACAATCTCTCTGTGCCTGTTTCCTTTCTATACAGGGAAAATGAAAATAATATGCCTATTAAAAGACTTAAATCATTTCTTAATCATTTACAACAATACCCATTACATCATACATTTGTTAAAGAAACAGTATCTTGCTTCAACACTATACTGCCACTTTGTCTTTGTTTTCCCAGCTTTACCGAGATAGGACAAATAAAAACTGTACATATTGTACAGCTCAGTGGTGCACCATTTAAGGTGTACATGTTTTGATATATGTATACATTAGGAAATGATACAATAAAGCTAATATTTCCATTACCTTTTTTTGTAGTGAGAACAACTTATGATTTACACTCTAATGAATGCCAAAACCTATTCATCTCACACCTAAAACCATGTCCCCATTTCCTCCACCCCGGTAACCACTATCAATGCTCGGTTTCGCTAAATTCAGCTTTTTTACATTCCACATGTAAGTGATGCCATGTAGTATTTTGTCTTCCTTTACGGACACTTCAAAAATATGACTCTTCACACGTTACTTTACTTCATCTTCACAAAAAAAAACCAAGTGGGAAAGCTGAATCTAAGCAATTTTTGGCACTTCACAAGGGAGGTTAGCAGTGGAATTAAGTCACGCTTGAGTTTTCTCACTTACTCAGAACTCTTTCCATTACACAATACAACCAAAAGTGTTAAAGAACATAAACCAATTTAAAATGTCATGAAAAAAAATTAATGATGCCAGGCGGGCTGGCACACCCCTGTAATCCCAGCACTCGGGAGGCTGAGGCAGGAGTTCCAGAACTCGCTGGGGTATATAGTGAGTTCGAGACCAGCCTGGACTACAGAACACGACAAAAAATAAAATAAAAAAATTAATAGGGGTCTAGGGATGTGGTTCAGTGGTGCACCACAAAATGATATTGCAGATGATGATGAGGACGGACTGAGAATTCGACCAGCGTTCTATTTCTGGACTCTGTCTCTGGTAAGTTATCGGCCAGGTCATCTAGGCCAAAGGTCCAAACCTGCTTCTGTTTTGAAAAGGGGAAGTGTGGTCCTTGACCTCCTTCGATATTCACTTGAAAAGATGACTCTTCGCTCAGCGGATAAGCACGAAGTTTCCTCTACCTCCTTCAGGTAGGGAAGTCCCGGCCCACCCCAACACCCACGGTCTCGGGGAAGCTGAGGCCACAGAGGGAGGGGAGTGGGGTGGGCCCCGAGCCCTGGCGACGCTGACTTCTGGCCTGGCACAGCCGTCCCGCCATCCCGGCCAAGCGAACTCAGGACGCCTGAGACCCAGCGCCCTGCCCCAGTGCTCGGGGCCGCCACGCGGACGCCTGCCCCGCAAGGCAGGTCCTCACCTTTCTCCAGAGGGGCCGGCGGCTCCTCCTCGCCTGCCCAGTCGGGGTACCCCGGCGCCAGGTCCTCCGGCTCCAGACCTCCACCCAGCCGCATCCCGTCCGCCATTTCAAATTTCCGCGGGCGGCCGTCCGTCTGGGACTCGAAGGCAGTAACGAAAGCGCTTCTGATTGGACAGTCGGGCCCACGCGGTCCGGAGCCCCGCCCCCACCAACGCCGCGGACAACGCCTGCGCGCTGCCTCCCGGCCCGCCGACAGCTGTTCTTCAAGTTCCCAGTCTGATTTCCTGAAGCCAATTTAAAGCTGAATTGGGATATAATTTGGGGTCATTTCGAAAAAACTAATTCTTAAGGGGAAAGACGCTGGATTGAGAGTCAAAAAACATAGTAGTTAGACTCGTGTCACCCTTACTAATAATATTACGTACATCAAGTCACTTCACCCCTCACAAGCTGACTGTAGGATGAACTTGGCCTATGTGACCCTTCGCCACCAAGAATCAGGGTCCCTCTCTCAACATACACACACACACACACACACACACACACACACACACGGTATTTTCAAAGAGTGTTAAATCATATTTAGTAAGTAAAGGTATAGTTATTAAAAGAAACTTTTGTCTAATCTTCAAAAACCATCCAATGAGACAGGTACTATTACATCTATTTTATAGATGAGGAAATGGAGCTACCAAGGAGTTCAGTAACTTCTCCAATCTAACACAACAGAATCAAGATTTGAAACCAGCCACACTCCAGAAGCCATCCTTTAATGCCCCTAACCAGCTGAGGTTCAGCTGAGACAGCACAAATTCCCAAGATTCCAGGTGGGATGAGTCCACAAAAGACCAAGAGCCTGGTCATGACGGCATGGCAATCTTATCACAGGGAAACATTGCCACTTACTATTTTGAATCAAAATTTTACGACCTGTGTGGAATGGAACCAGGAGACGCACCTGTGGAAAGCTGCACTTACTTCAGCCAGCTCTCCAGCAGCCTGACCTTACATTTATTCACTTGTTGAGCGAATGTTTCTTGAGTACCACAACAGGAAAATACAGAAAACAATAAAATGAAGACTAGTGACAAGGCTTGAAATTCTCCTCTTTAACCCTGCCACTCACAAACCTCACCAATGACATTATTTTTTCTCTCCCATTTCTCTCAGCACTGGAGATGTGATAGCTCTCTTCTCATTTCATTACTAAAGATTTAGTCAACCATGAAGATCATACCCAAAACAGTGCTTCTGGAAATGTGTAGGAAAGGAACCAGAAGCAACAGGATCAAAGGCAAAATACCCAATGCTGTTGTAAACGCCATTAAGGACAAATCATTGAGATGGAAACATCTGCTATACACAACCCTTCCCATATCCAAAACTATGTCAACAGTCATTCATCACTTGTTCAGATTATAGCCAAGGTTTCTGCAATCTTCCCCTAAATGGAGACCTTTCAGGAGCACACATTACGGGACAGTTTGTGATTCCTGCTGCCCCCTCTTATTATCCCAAGGCGTGGGTTTTCCCTTCTCCTTTCTCCTCTCTCTACCTGTGGCCCAACCCAACCTCCTACCTCTTCTAAAATGCGGCATCACCCACTAGTCCTTGTTTTTCAATATTTTCACTCTCCTTCCCACCATTGAGTCCTCATACCACAATCATATATGGGTTCAAAATTAACTGCACTCCACTTCCCCCAAAAAAGGTCCCTGAAGCCAAACTGCAACCTTGAGACATTGCCCTTCACACTTTATTTATCGCTACCCTAAACCGCTTGGTAGTGCCTTCCATCTCCTTCTTTCTGGCAGGGACAGATCTCCCCGAGGCTTCCCTTCCAGCTCCTCTTCACCTTCTCACTGAGCCTCTAATATGGAGTCTGCCAATCACCCGCCATAGACTCTTTTCTCCTTGGACTCTGGGTTCTTGCTGTCCTGGTCCTTCTTCTCATTCTCTGATTGCTCCTTCCTGCTATCATTCCTCATCCTTCTATTATAGACAGCGAAGTAAGGTAGAAATGTTATAGGCAGTCAGACAGGGCCGGACCCTCAATCGAGGCAATACACAAGCGAATACGCTACGACTATGGCTGGAGGTGCATCCATTGAAGGGCAGGACTCAAGATAAGGGGGAGGGATAAACAATGAACAGAAGATCACACTTGTCTGATATGATAAAGTCTAGGTCACCCAGGTGGGCGACCAAGACCTCCAGATCCACCCCATCCTGGAATGTCTTTATTCTTTCCATGTTCATTTGCTTTGTGACATTCTTCTCCATTGGATCAATGTTACCTAAGCGACTACACTTGTAATATTATTGGTTAATCATCATTTTGACACACATTGTACCTGCCTCTCGATTTTGCTCTATAAAACTTCCCCTGGAAAGTGAGCTCATTGGCAACCCACTCGGGTCCCCTCTTGTTTCTCAGGAGCTCTCTTTCTGTCTCTCAATAAATTTCCTACTCTTAACCTCCTTTGTTCCTTGGAATTCATTCTTCGACTTCAGGAACACGAACTCAGCGTAACTGACATCTAGCAGGTTGGAAGTTATATTCTCCCCCTATATCACTTCCCTTAGGCACCTTAAACCCAGGTGATTCCCAAGAGGGTATCACGTGCAGTCTGTGACAATCAGTGACCAGGAAATAAAAGTATCAATTAACAAGCTAATATCAATTATAAAAAATACTAAAAGTAAAACAAAAACAGCAATGTGACACAGTACGACAAATGAGGAGGTCAAATTCAGATATTATATGAAAACAACTGATATTAAACTGTTAGCAACCCTTTTTTTTTTTAAATTACATACTTGGAGTTGGGTATTTAGCTCAGTGGTAGGTAGCAACCACAAGGTCCTGTGTTCGATCCCCAGCACCCAAAAAGAAAGAAAGAAAGAAAGAAGAACCAATCTCTCTCTGAGCCCATTTTGGTTTGCACATTCCCACTGAAAGCTGGAACTGGGAGTTTTATCCGTGATTCCCATTCACTGTACTACAAAACCAAATCTAACCGCAACCCATCCCTGGGCTTAGTACATTTAGAGACAAAGGAGCTGAATGAGTGGCTCCCTTCCTCGAAATTCAACTACAAACACCATCTTAGTGGTTATCTATGCTTCCATCTTCTTAAAAGCGGTACAAAATAAAATAACAAAAAGCCTAAGTGATTGCCCTGCCCTAGTGGGAAGAACTCTGGCAACAATGAGAAATTCAGTGGGAGGAACCTAAAGGTCAGAGATCTGTCCTTTGAATTCAAAAGAGTCTGAGTTACAAATCAAAGTGGACCAAAGATCTAAATATTAAAACAGAAACATTAAATTTACTGGAGAATAGAATAGGAAGAACCCTTGAAGACATAGGAGCAGGAAAAAAATTTATGAACAAAACCCAGACTGCACAGGAAACAATACAAAGAATCAGTGCTTGGGACCACATTCTATTAAAAAGTTTTTGCACAGCAAAAGAAATCACCAATAGAGTAGGGCGAAAACCCACAGACTGGGAAAAAATTTTTGCTAGCTAACCATCAGGCAAAGGTCTAACATCTAGAATATACAAAGAACTCAAAAAAATTAAACCTCTCAAATTTAAAGACCCAATCCAAAAATGGGCAACTGAAATGAATAAACATTTCTCAGACGAAGAAATAAAAATGGCAAATAAATATATGAAGAAATGTTCAACATCACTAGTCATTCGAGAGATGCAAATCAGAACAACGTTAAGATTCCACCTCACTCCAGAAAGAACCACGTATATGGAAAAATCAACCAATAACAAATGCTGGCGGGGCTGTGGGGAAAAAGGAACACTCCTCCACTGTTGGTGGGAATGTAGACTGGTCCAACCACTGTGGAAATCAATATGGAGATTCCTCAAAAAACTACAACTGGAGGTTCCATTTGACCCAGCT
>PVJO010029379.1:0-16910 GCA_004026905.1 Hystrix cristata | reverse complement strand
CAACCACTGTGGAAATCAGTATGGAGATTCCTCACAAAACTACAACTACAGGTTCCATTTGACCCGGCTCATCCTCTGCTTGGTATCTTCCCAGAAGAATTAAAATCATCATATCACAGTGATATATGCACAACCATGTTCATAGCAGCACAATTTGTAATAGCTAAGTCTTGGAAACAACCTAAATGCCCAACAACTGATGAATGGCTAAAGAAGATGTGGTTTTTCTACCCAATGGAGTACTACACTGCCATAAAAAAGGATAAACTAGAGTCATTTGTATGTAAATGAATGTTCCTTGAGAACATACTATTAAGTGAAATAAATCAACCACTTATCAGTACACATCGAATTGTTTCTCTGATATGAGAAACCTTAAGTGTAAATAAGGACAAAGGGGTAGAATAGATATTATGTTTAAAAAAAAGAGAGATAGTATTCAAAAGAGAGGAGAACTAGATAGGGAAAAGGGGGATAAAGAAGAAGGTTAAAAGAAAAGTAAGATGAAAGAGAAAACAATGGAAAAGTGTAACTACACTTGTTGCAAATAGAGAGGAGTGGGTGAATGGAAGGGAGGGGAGGGGAAGGGGGGGAAGCCAAGATACATCATGTACAGGTACAAAATAACTGTGTTGATTATGATCATTATGTATACAATGTACCAATATATGTTCTTGGTAAAAATAAAAAAAAATTTTTTTAAATGACAAGGCTAGTCTGCATGTTCTTTATTCATTGAAGGGATGGGCAGGAATTCCAAGCTCTAAAATCTGCCCCAGCAAACACGCCCTCTATTAGAGTAGTCAGGGAAAGAGCACCGACTACCTCTCGCGCAGAAGCAACAATCGTGGGCATGTTCGTCCTCCGTTTCTGGAAGTGCTTTTTTCTTTACTTATTTTCTCCATCTCTTCCTCAATGGCAAGCAACTATAACATCGTCTCCTTCCAGGAAGGAATGGTAGAAAGGGAAGCCTGCTCCAGCCTCTGATCTTATTGCCCTGTGCTTGCTAGTCTTTCTCACGTTCAGAAACACACTATAAATTCAAGCGGGTGTGACAGGGGGGCAGAGTTCTACATAACACGTTCATTCAACTCAGCATTTATTCTCCCGCTACATAAATATGACCTATTGCGCCTCGGCTCTGGGAAGCTACGTGATATGCACGTACACTCCCCTGCAGCCTCGGCTTCATGAGCTGTGTTCTTCAGAGACAGAAGCCGCCCGATAACTAGGCACACAGTCAATAATTACTTTCATCTTTCTCCTTTTATTTACTCCTTAAGAGATTCATTAAGATGAAGAATGACAGCTCAGCTTTGCTAAGCCACTTTGATTGCTTTCCTAATTCATTTATCATGATCTTTGGAACTATTAGTTTGGTTTTTGCCTTCTAGTCCTCCAGAATCTTGTTTTATTAAAACTAAGTTCGTCCTTACTGGCTCCTTTCAGGAGGGTCTTCTGGCCTACACACTATTTAACAGAAGCGACATATGGTGGAATTTTTCTTTTATAAAGACACTCAAATTTGTAGTACACACAGTCACTGAGAGTCACTGTGTATCGTTAAAATTGTTATTGGATCACTCGTAAAATTTTTAAATGCCTATTTCTTCTTTAGCCTAGAATCTTTCCACAAGGGGAGACCTGAGAGAGAAAGGAAAGTGGTAACAATAGCGAAGCACACATCACAGCGCTCGGTGCCGCTGCATACACCATGTCATACAGTCCTCGCCACACCCTCCGAAGCAGAGACACTAGGTGTGCTGGAGATAAAGAAGTTGTGCACCCAAAGGAATGACGACTTGCCAAGGTGAGACAGTGAGTAGCGAGCCCAGCCAAACCACACGCAGTGGCTGATGTTTTGTTCTGTCCCCCTTTCCCATCTCTGTTCTCAACCCCAAGTTCCTGAGGGTCAGTGTCCTGCTAGAAGTCACATCCATGAGAATAAAGGCAAAATCTACATTGCTTACGCTTCTCTCTTTCCTTAGCTTTCCCTCGGAGGGGATCCCTGGGTACTTCTTATTGTCTCCCACTAACATTGATCACTGAAAGAACAGATGTGCAGAAAACTGACTCTCTTCTGTGGCTGCCTTGAAGCAGATCTCCATTACTAACACACAGCTTCCATGTGACACCTTCAGTCAGCTGATCTTCAACAAAGGGGAAAAACATACACTGGAGGAAAGACAGATGCTCCAAAAAATTGTGCTGTGAAAACTGTCTGCAGACACGCATGAGATTGAGTCCAGACCCATATTTCTCACCATATACTAAAATAAAATCAAAATGAATTGAAGACCTAGACATTAAAACAGAAACACTTAATCTGCTAGAAGACAAAATAGGTAAAACTCTTGAAGACACAGGCATGGGGAAGAACTTATTGAACAAAACCCCAACTGCACGAGAAGTAACATTAAGAACCAACAAATGGGATTATATCAAATTAAAAAGATTCTGCTGAACAAAGGAAACAAGCAATAGAGTGAAGAGACAGCCTACATGATGGCAAAAAATTTTTACCATCTACTCCTCGGATTGAGGACCGACATCTAGAATAAATAAAGAACTCCAAAAAATAGACCCCAAAAATAAAAACTCAAGCAAAAATGAGCAGTTGAATAGATACTTCTCAGAAGAAGTACAAATGATCAGAAAATATATAAAATAAATGCTCAACATCATTGTCCCTGAGAGAAACACAAATTAAAATAACACGGTGATTCTACTTACTTCTGAAAGAGTGGCTGTTATCAAGAGACCAAATAATAACAAATGCTGATGAGGCTGCACAGAAAAAGGAAACTTCTGCCTTGTTGGTTGGAATGTAAACTCATGCAACACTATGGAAATCATAGGGAGATGCCTCAAAAACTAAAAATAGACACACAATTTTGATCTACCTATACCTCTCCTGGGATGTTCATCAAAGAATTAAAAACAGCATACTATAGTATACTGTGTTTATACTATAGTATAAACACATATATATTTGTGTTTATAGAGGCACAATTCACAATAGCTAAGATCTGGAAACGGAGCCCATCAACAGATGAATAGATAAAAACATATCCACAATGGAATATTATTCAGCCATAAAGAAGAATGAAATTATGTAATTTAAAGAAAAATGTAAAGATCTCAAGACCATTATGCTGAGCAGAATAAGCCAGGCTGAGAATGTTCTACATCACATTTTCACCCCTATGAAAAAGCCATAAACAGATGAATTAATTTAATCTAAGGTAAACTGGGAGGTAGGGAAGAGGCCCAGGGGAAGAGAGAGATACAGAAGTGAAGGCTGATGTGATTTAAAACTATCAAGATATGCTAAAATGCATGTGTTTGATCTCTAAAATGAACTTTACAAACCTGTATTACTAATATGCGCTAAATGAAAAATTTTAAAGAGTACCAGGAAAGATAATTAATTATTTAATCACAGTGTACAGAATAAGGCCTATTTTTCTCTTTTCTTTCTTTAACTGATCTCGAAAGCAATCATAAAAGTATGTGTGTATGTGTGTGTATACACAATACAAAGCAGAGATTATCAGACGGTTTAGACTTGACTCAAGCACATGCTGTCCACTAGATACACACTTTTTAAAGACACCAATAGATCAAAGGTAAAAGATATATTAGCCAAACACCAACCAAAAGAAAGCTGGAGCGCAGTACGGCTCTCAAACAAAATGCACTTTAAGACAAAAAAAAGATACTAGAAATAGAGGGACATTTTGCATATATAAAGAGACAAGTTTTAGGAAGACATAATTACAAACATGTACACACATAATAACAGAGTGCCCAAATACATGAGGCAAAGACAAATGCACAAATGCGCAAACAAATGCACAAATGGGCAAATCAACGGTTAGAGTTGCAGGCTTCAATAACCCACTTCAATATCTCATTTAAATAATGGAGAGAGGGCTGGGGATTTAGCTCAGTGATTAGAGTGCTTGCCTTGTAAGCACAAGGGCCTGAGTTCGATCCCCGGCACCACAAAAAAAAAAAAAAAGTCAAAAAAATAATGGAGAGAATAACTACACAGAGTATCAAAACTTAAATACGGGCAAGGTTTTAATAATATCACAAACCAACTAGACACAGCAGACATTTTCAGAACCTTCCTTCCAAGCACAGCAGCATATATTCTTTGCGTGCGTGTATGTGTGGTGCTGGGGACTGAACTCAGGCCTCCACTCTGAGCTACATCCCCAGTACTTTTTTAATTTTTTCTTTTTTTTTTTTTTTTCTGAGACAGGGTCTTGCTAAGTCACTAAGTTGCCCAGGCTGGGCTCCAACTTGCATTTCTCCTGCCTCAGCCTCCCAGCGTGCTGAGGTTACAGGTTTACCTTCTATGAGAGGTGCATACTCTTAGTAGACATTCTTCCCAAGTGCACAGGGAATATTCTCCAGGATATAGTGTGTGCTCAGCCATAAAACAAACCATAATACATTTTACAGGATAGAAAAAACACAAAATATGTTCTCTGACCACAGTGAAATGAAATTAGAAATCAATAACAGGAAAAATTTTAGGAAGCTCATAAATTTGTAAAAATTATATAATACATACTAATAACTACTGGTCAAAAAAGAAATACGATGGAAAGTCAAAATTACTTTAAGGGGCTGGGGATTTAGTTCAGTGGTCAGAGTGCTTTCCTAGCAAGCACAAGGCCCTGAGTTCAATCCCCAGTACCAAAAAAATTAAATTAAATTAACTTGAATGAAAATGAAGACACAACACAGCAAGATTCTGGGATGTAGCTAAAGCAATCTTAGATGGAAATATATAGCTGGAAATACTGGTATTAAAAAAGAAATTCTCAGCTGGGCATGGTGGCACATGCCTGTAATTCCAGTACTCGGGAGGCTGAGGCAGGAGGATCTCTGCAAGTTTAAGGCCAGCCTGGACTACATAGCAAGACTCTGTCTCAAAAAAAAAAAAAGAAAGAAAGAAATTCTCAAATCACATAACACTTTTCCTAAGAAAATGGAAAAATAATAGCATGCTAAATAAAAAACAAGCAAGAGAAGTAAATAATACTGATCAAAGTTAAAATAATGAACTAGAAAAATCAATGAAACCAAAAGTTGCCTCCTTGAAAAGATCAACACAACTGACAAGTCATTAGCTTCATTGACCAAGATGTAGAAGAAATAAATCAAATTAATGTAATTTAAATGAAAGAGGAAACTACATAATTTTTAAAAAAATAAAGAAATTCTATGAAAAAGTGCATGCCGACAAATTAAGTCATTCAGATTAGGTGGACAAATCCCCAGAAAGGCACAAATATAACGGACTCAAGAAGAAATAGATAATCTGTTTCTCACACCTGAGAAACACTGTGGTATTTAAACATGTGTGTCCAATTTATTTCACTTAAGATTATGGCCTCAAGATGCATCCATTTGCCTAGAAATAACTCAAGCTACAGAAAGTGTAAATAAGGACTAAAATGTATTATACTGGGAAGGAAAGAAATTGTTCAAATGGGAAAGGGAACAAGGGAGGGGGAAGGGGAAAGGAACGGAGGGACAAGAAAAAATAGAAGGAAAACAAATGGAAACAAAGTTTTTGTAAATAAGGAGGGAGGAGGGGTGAAGGAAGCGGAGGGGGACGGGAAAAAAGAAGCAGCAAGATATTTCATGTACAGGTACAAATCCCCTATGATGAACGTTATCACTACGTACATCTAAAATGTACCATTAAAATAAAATTTTTAAAAAAGAAATAGATAATCTGAACAGACTTACAATGAATGACTGTGTTTAATTAGTAAAAAAAAATTATCCATAAAGAAAAGATTAGCCCCATGTAGCTTCACTGCTGTGTTCTATTAAATGCTTAAACAAGAATTAACAGCAATTCTTCACAAACTTTCTCCCCAAAAAGCAGAAGAGAACAATTCTCAACTCATGTTATGAGGCAAGTATTTCCTTGACACCAACACCAGACTAACATCTACAAAAAAAAAAAAAAAACTATAAATACGGTTACAAAAACCTCAACAAAATGCTAGCCCACAAAATTTAGCAACAGATAAAAAAAATTATACACCATGATCAAGTGGGATTCACCCCAAGGATGTAAGGCTGGTGTGACTATCCAAAAACTAACTAATACATCATATCAACAGAATCAAAACCAAAATGACATGATCACCTCTATATACGGAATAAGTATTTGATAAAACTCAACATCATTTCATGACTTTAAAATTTCAGTGAACTAAGAATAGATGAGAATTTCCTCAACCTATGAAGGCCAGCTACACAGCTAATTTAAACTAAGTGGGGAAGACCAGATATTTTCCCCTAAACTCAGGAAGAAGACAAGGCTGTCCAGTCTCATCACTCCTATTTAAAATTATATGAAGATTCTACTTAAGGCGGTTAAAAGAAAGACTAGCTTACAGAAAGACTGCAGTGAAGTGCCAACTCAATTCTTGGCTCCCAAAGAAGACATTCACTTGAGAACTAAAATTCTTCTCCGAAGCACACACTTCCCCAAGTAGCCCTCTCCAGCCTGCTCACCAGCCTACTTTGCAGTCCCTCATCAATGCTTTGTCCATGACACAAATACTGACCTACACTGTAACCTAATAGCTTTTTCCCCCTAGTTGTTATCTTCCTTTCATTATATTCACAGAATATCTTCTTAGATTTGTACAGCTTCACTCCCTCTAAAAGGAAAGGTCAGCACTCTATCATCACTAAGTTTTGAAAAAAGCATGTTAACTATATTCTATCTCTGAACAATTTTGGATATAAAGACGGTTTGGTCTCATTAATTAAAAAAAATCTGATTCATCATGTTCTATATTCTAATTTAATGTCATGTTATCGATGGTAAAATGTTGAGTATTTGCTTTCCTTTAATTGACCATTAATTATGGGGTTTTAGGGTACGATACTTTTTGTAAGTGACTAAGAACATCTAGAGTAACAATTTTTGTGTCTTCTTGGCTTTTCTATTCCTTCCATGTGGATTCCCCTCAATCAAGTTTCTCTCTCAAAACTCTACTTACAGCTCAAGGGCCAAATCAAACACCACGGCTCTCCGATGTCCTGCGTGTCTCCTGCAGTCTACGCATGTGCTGCCATATTTTGCGTTGCTATAGTACACTGTGTATATATTTCTTATGGCACTTACTATACTGACCTTGTCAAACCACAGTTGTTCATCTGTTATCTGATTGGATTTATAAATTTTTGGTCAGAGCTTGTACCTATACTTCTCAACTTCCTTAACACAAAAACACTCAAACTCCCTTCGGCCAGCAGGGGCTTTATCAGCACATCCAACGCCAAAGCCCAGGGAGAGTTAGATCCAGGGATTCAAAGAACACGGGCCAAGATAGTGTTTGTTTTTTTCTTTCTTCCTCCCTAATACCATCCTGGCCTTTCCGCCTTGGCCACACTCTCCTTCACTACAGACCAGTTTCCTCCTTACAGTGGTAGAAGATGGCCACCAGCAGCTTAGGCTTCTGCACTCCAGGTTCACTGTGGTGGGCAGCTTTCTGCCACTGGAACAAAATACCTGAAATCATTAACATAGAAAAGGGTTCTTCTACACAGTCTTACAGGTTCCAGTCCATAATCAGGAAGACTCATCGTTCTTGGGCCTCAGGTGGGGTGCCAGATGGCAACGGCTGGGAGCACACAGCAGAACAAACCTTCTCACAGCAGAGCCAGGAAGCTAAGGGGAAAGGGGAAGGCGTTCCCTCAGTCACCCCACGACCTGCCACTAGGGCCCCCGGCTCCAAAGATCCGAGACCACCCAACAGTTCTCCCTGGGGAGCAAGCCTTTAAGACATGAGCCTTTGAAGGAAACTCCAGATGTGAACTACAGCATCCCCCAAGCCAAGAGCAACAGAAAGCCTCCTTTTCAGTGTGCACATATTAATCTCAGAGAAGTACTCTGCACTCAGAGAGTGTAGGTCACGTGCTCGCCACTACCAGTTCCTGTGTCTCCTGAAATAAAGCACTGTGCCGCCATTCCCTACAGGGTCCCCTGCTGCTGGGCTTCCAATCCTGTCCATAAACCCTCCATACACCTCCTCTCCGCAGAGAGCTCATCCGCCTTCCCCTCGCGCGGACTGGACTCGGTGGCTCACTGCCTGAGTCGGGGCTTGCATCTCAGACGAGGTAGGAATAGCAGTACCTACTTCTTGTGTTTAAAGTTCACTCAGCACAGTGCATGTAAAAGTACTCGGGTCCACACCTGCTGCATGGTAAGCTTTCAATACATCTTGGCCTTATAGTTACCATTATGATTAAAAATTAAGTGATCTGCCCAAGGTAGCTAAACTAGGAAGCGACAGAGTTAAAACTGACTGCAAGCCACAGCATAATCTTTCTACAACGTAAAGCAGAACATGCTATACTGAAAGATTAGGTCAGTTAGAGCTCTGGAGATAGAAAATCACATAACCGGTGCACCCCTTTCACGAAGCATTCCACAAACCAATTACAGTGAGATAAAAGAATTATTTTTTCCAACATGGAAAGATGTTCAATATCTATTATTACATTTTTAAAACATTTAAATTGTCACTAGATCATTTAAGAAAGATGAACACAGGGAAATAAATCCTTAAAAGACACATACCCCAATGCTCTGCCCTGTAAGAGAGTGGCAGTTTTTCTTATTACTATACTCACTTCTCTGTAATTTCAACATATCCCTGTCGAATATGTCTTGTCTCAGAACACATGTTTTAACTTCCCACCCTTCCCCCCAAGAATGAAAACTTCCTCTGCACAGCACGCCTGCCCTGGAGCCTCGCACACGGCCACACATCCAGCCCGGCACTGCGAGGGGGTGACTTTGGCAGGGCACATGACTTGCCCATTAGTTGATCATGTTACTATCTCTGATTTGTTCCAAGGAGCTAATTTTAGTCCTAGAGAAGTTTAATATTCCATTGATTTTTGGTGTTAACTAGGCAGAAAGGCAGAAAAAAGTGAAATTTCCCACTCTCCCTGGTTCTCTATGACATGACCATCGGTGTAATGTTCTTCCGTAGGCCGAAATAACTTGATTTTGAGCTAACAATCTTCTTTTCTTTGTATTGTTTTAAAACATACAAAACATAAAATTCTTTTACCATTGTAACCATGCTTAAGTGCATATTTCAGTGACGTTAAGTAGACTCACACTGTTGGACCATCATCACCAATGCAGAACTCTTCATTCTGCAAAACGGAAACTCTATATCCATTACGATATCCAAATTTCTCCCCTTCCCATCCCTGGGAAACCACCATTCTATTCCTATCTCCAGATACCTCAGGTACATGGAATTATACAGTATTTGTCTCCCTGTGATTGGCTTGTTCTCCTTAATACAGTATATTTAGGGTTCATCCATGTTTTAGCATATGTCAGAATTATTTTCCTTTTTCCGACTAAATAATATTTCACTGCATATTTTCATTGCACATTTTGTTCATCCCTTAATTCATCAGCAGTCACTTGGGTGGCTTCTATCCACTGGTTTTTGCAAACAATGGTACTGTCAACATGAATGTGGAAATACCTCTTCAAGTTTCTGCTGTCAGTTCTTTTGGATACAAAACAGAAGTGGAATTGCGGGATTATATACCATTTGTTGAATATCATCTTTTTTCCCCACTGAATGATTTTGACACTCTTGTTGAAAATCAGTTTATTTCTGGGGTCTCTGTTTATCCCACTGGTTTATATGCGGGACCCCAGCACCACACTGATTTGATTATTAGAGTTTTATAGTAAAATTTGAAGTATGAGAACTTATTCCTCTTTCCAAGTTTTTTTTTTTAATTCTCTGTCCAAGATCCTTCTAGGATGGATTTTTCTATTTCTGAAAAAAAAAAAAAGAAAATCAATGGGATTTTGAGGAAGATTTTACTGTAGATCGCACTGCACAGTATTTACATCTTAATACTGAATGTGCTGGTCCAAGAAGATGGAATGTCATTCCACATCGGAATATTCTTTAATTTCGCTAATGACTTTCTCTTCTTTTTCTAGCTCAGTATCCTATTGCATTTACTAGATATTGCATTTTTCTTCTGTAGTGTATTGAGACCATCTGAACTATTACTTATTTTGACCTTGTTTGATATATAAAACTTAAGCATTTAGAGTTCTTCGATACATATTGTAAGGAATAATATGTTATGATTGGTCCTGAGTAGTCTGGAATAGCGGGTGGTGATATGAATTTAACAGCCTACAGGGATGAAATAGTACTTTTGTACTAATGGAAGAAAAATGAATATAAATATAAGATACTTCTGAAAAAGCAAACATCAGTGTCCTCGACTTTCCTCTGTTGTCAGCGGCTATGACATTTCCTTATATAATAGGAAGGTGGCAAAGGTAACATATTACAGACAGAAACGGGGTAAGATTAAAAAAAAAGTTGACGTTTCCTTAGTAAGCCTTGAGTATAGCCTATTTGCGTATTATCACAAATCTTCAAAAATTGTTCAGTAAAATCTCTAACTTAATGTGCTTTCCTTTCTACTTCCTACAAAGTCACAATCACGGACGTGCCATCAGTGAGGGATCTTACATCAGGTTGGAAACAGCACTGGGACACCACCGGCCCCGAATGCATGAGAATGTCAGGAAATGCCAGTGAGAAAACAATTCTGCTCTAGTGAAGACTATCTGAATTGATCTGGTTTTTAATCTCTAAACTGCACCTTCAAATTTCAGAAATATTCAAAAAGTTGGAAGCAGTCAGTAAAAATGGAGACGCTGCATTGAGTCAAGTCAAAAATTAAAAGATGAGTTACACTGTACGAGAAACTACTACTAGGAGCAGTACCTAGTATCTGGTAGCAGTAGACAGTACTAATAACAGTGATCAGAGCTGTGGACAGGAGAGAAGATGCCGACCCCGCCAGAAACACTCAAAAGCAAATCCAGGCTTATTGCTCATCTACATAAAATGACCCTTGAGACTTCCGCCGGAAGTCGAGCCTCCCTGTGGGCTGCAGTGTGATCCGCCCACATCTCTCCATCTCCACCCCCAGCTCCCACCACCCCGTTACCCTACAGTCGTGGTGCCCACCACACTGAACTATGTCCCTTCCTAGCACGGATGGTGCAGTCTCCCGGTTTTGGCCCCTGGGCTTGCCGTACTTTTCTGAAACACCCTCTCCCACTTCCTCCCTTTAACAGATAGCGCCTGCTTAACTTTCAGGGTCCAGCCTGCATCCACACTGAGAACTCCTCTTGTGGGGTCAGGTGTGCTTTGTCCATTTATTTATTTGCCCTCTTGCAGCCAACTGAAAGTTCTTTGGAGACTGTCTTTGCCATTTTATCCCCAAGCATAGCCCAGTGCCTGACACATAGCAGTAAGGGTTTGTTAAATTAACTCTTTATTTAGCTAAAAGCTAGACTTTCAGATTGAGCTTGAAAAGAAAATTCCGTTATAAGTACCTTATAAAATAATGGGAATTTAGTGGTCGCAAAATTATTAAGTGAAGTCAAATTCCAGATGATGTCATTAAAAACGTCAGAGGACCAAGTGAGGCAATTCCTAAAAGGGCAATATGTGCACGGGGCGACATCCGGTACCCACCTTCATGCAGTCCTCCGTCCCTCTCAAACTGTATTACCATCGACCCTTCCGGTGGGTTTGCCTACAGCTCTGTGAGCTCCCTGAGCGGGGTGACCATGCTTTTTTATCTCTAGCACTTGACAAATGTTAAACGAATGAATGAATGAGACAGAGGCACGAATCTTTTGCTCTAAACAACATGACATCAAACCATATAAAGCGCAAACCATTGCAAACAAAAGTAGAAATGACAGTTATGTAATCGTGAGATATTTCAATGTACCACTATCAATCTATGACAAATCAATTCAATAAAAAATAATGGCATGGAAGAATTGAATTATATAATAAAGTTATATTAATACATACTGAACTTTGTAACCCCAGAAATAGAAAATCCTTTCATAAATCAAACATTTACAAAAATGGATCATGACTAGCCCGAAGAACTTTCCACTCAAAGCACAAATTAGATAGAACAAGTTTCGGAAGAAAATACAGAAACAAAAAGAGGAGGAAAAAAGGAAAGAAATAGCAGGAGTTTTAAAATACTCAATTTACTCTTGGAACGTAAATTATATTTTCCTAAGTGATTTAAAATGCTGTGGCAAGAGAAATCACCACAAAAGCAAGTCAGTAAGTATAAGCAAATAAAAACTTTAAACTTAATATAAATCAAATTTACAAAAGACAAAATTAATACATGAACCACACACTCTTAAAGATATTTTCCAGAGCCATAAAACATTAACATCTTGAAAAACAAAAAGCTCTCACAAATCTTTAAGTAGTAATACTACCATTTTAATGGCAAATGGTAATAGCATACAATTCAATAACAATAAAATAGGAAGGAGTTATTAAATATTTAAGTAGCTTAAGCTAAGGGAGAATTGCAATTTAAAACAAAAATATCATTTCTACCCATTAAATTAACAAAACGTTTTGGTTTTGTTATGACTTTATGCTCACTACCTTGTCTCCTCAGTGCTTGTTTTCGGCGTTAATAGAATAAAGGTAAGAAGACGTGTTCTGGCAGTCTGGTAAGACACTGTTAATTGGCCCAGCCTTTATGGATTGCAATTTAGAAATCCTCAGAATGGTCTCACAAAGGCTGACATCATTTCTCTTCCCAGGGAGCCAACTGGAGGAAATAATCCTAATTTCATCTTCAGACTTATGTATAGAAATATTATTTCATAGCATTATTCATGATAGAAAAGAGAAGTCCTTTAGGGTCTAACAAGAGAAAAATGGTCAACGACAGCACATACAACTACTGAAATACAGTACTACAGAGCCACTGAAATTATGCTTACAAAGCTCCTAATAACATGAAAATAGGACTGTTTCTGTCAGGTTGCTGTATGAGGTGTGACCAAAAAGATACAGTGTGTGTTTAAATCTTTACAGATTATTCAAGTAAAAGACACATTGTGGTTAACACTCCTCAAAATACTCCTCTTGCTTTGAACACACATAACCCAAGAATATCTGTTCTTGCCACTTTCTGCAGCAGGTCTGGAAGTCCTCCTTCACACGGGTCTTTAGTTGCACTCACCTGCCTGCCGAGTCAGTTTAAAACATTGACATTTCATGGTCATTTTGCCTTTGGGGAAAAGCCCAGAGTCGCGCAGTGACAGGTCCGGCGGATAAGGTGGATGCGGACTCCGGCACGTTTTTACAATCCCGCTTCCCATTGGATGGTACTCAGCAGCAGCACCCACCAAATTTGTCATCACACCTCATAAAGGCACAAAACTTTAGAGTATATACTGTACAACGCCTAAAAATAAAGTAGACATGCTTTTAAAAATATGATATCGCTTGTATTTCTTCTATCATATGATTTTAAAGTTAAAACAATGAATTTTTTTACCAAGACACTATGCTCTCCCAGTATTACATCATAAATTAATATCTACGATCCTGATAGTGACTTCAGATGATACAGAAACACTAAGGAAGAGGACTGGGGATTCAGCTCAGTGGTTAGAGCGCTCGCCTCGCAAGCACAAGGCCCTGAGTTTGATCCCCAGCGCCAAAAAAAAAAAACAACTAAGGAAGAAAAACACACATTCATATTATACAACTCTTCAGATGGAAATTATTTTCGAGGACCCAGAGCTGCTATTTAATAGCTTGCCCGGAGTCCCCAGAATTGCCAGGAGAGCCTCGTTCTCCTCTTTGCAGCCCAGGGATATTCTTGGCTTCCATCAAAAATCATCTGTTTTGGAAAAGAATTATCTCTCAGCAAATATTCTACGGTCCAACACAATTTAAGAAGGACAAATACCAGGAAAGCATTAGCCAAAAAAAAAAAAAAAAAGTGTGCTATTTACAGATATGCACCTGTTGAATTTCAAAAATATCGCCTCTCCCAGCGCAAGAATTGCTGACGAAACCTGCCAGAGGAAGCCTCTTTCCTCACAGCCTGAGGATTCTAACCCTGGACACCAGCTCCCTGCTCCCCCCCCCACAGATGAATTCTTACCCATGTTCCTCAAAATACTTGTCTATGCCTTGGCGATCCCTTCCAGCAATGTAAGCGACAATATGTACGACACAGTAGAAACTAGTGATACATGAAATTATTTTGAAATCGTGAAACACAAAGCTCTTTCTTTGGGTCATTCTTTTAACAGATAAGGCCATTTAGGTAGCAAGGGCCCCTTTGGGTCCAAGGAAATACATATAACATTTAAACACTTTTCTGTAAAAGTATTTTAGACACAGTTATGCTATTTCAAACTCTGTTACGTGTTTCTGTAGACTAAGAACGCCAGCCTCTTTAAGCACTAATGAGCCCTCAAGAGATTATTCTAAAATACCTCTAATGCTTTCCTACTGACTCCTCACTTGTGTATATGTGGTTGTTTTACCATCATTAGGCTTCCAAGTTTACCTAATAATTATTTTCATTGTCTGTAGATTCTGAGAGCATTGTGCTGGAAGATAAAACAGTTTAATTTTGTTTTTGTTGTTTGTTTGTCTTAAGGGTTTATTTTAAACTTTGAAGTGTTTTAAGTTTTTATGAGCTAATGGTTGATCCATTTCCTTCAGGTTCAAATTTTTAGTGACTTCCTACATTTGCTAAGAATTTAGTGTGTGTTGGGTGCTATTTTATTTAATGATTGGGTCCTACTATATCTAAACATAGGCGTGAAAATTTCAACTGCATGACTGTGTATGTGCGTGTGCACGCCTCTGTGTGTGTGTGTGTGTGTGTGTGTGTGTGTGTGTGTGTATTGCTGGAGACTGAACTCAGAGCTTCACACGCACCTGGCAAGCACTCTACCACTGAGCTACATCCCCAACCCAATGACACATTTAAGTGAACTCACCAAAAAATATTCCTTCAGGTTCTATATTTCGGGTTCTAGATTTTGTTCAGAGGCCTATTCTACATTTCTCACCCGACCCACATTTTTCCATATACAGTATAGTACTTTACAGTTCAAAAGCCAGTAATTGAGTAAAGGGGAATCAGGGCTCCTGCCACAACAAAAGAAGGGGAAAAACAGCAGCTATGTTTCTGCAGCATCCCAAGAAAGCAGGTCTGGTGGGGGAGAGCCAGGAATAGCAAACAGAAGGCCTGGAGGTTTACCGTCTCCTGAAGCATCAGTTAGGTCTCTTGCGTTCTCTGTCTCCTTTCTCCCTCTCAGAAATACAGAAGTGATCCTCCTCTCCCCAGACTTCAAATTCAGTGAATCAAAACATCTACTCATAAGAACAGCCCATTCCCAGGTCCTGGGGACAGGATGTAGTTCCTGCATCCAACACTTGAAGGAAGGAGTTATGTAAGTTTTTAGTAACTCTAGCTTTTGTTGTAGGAAAGACTATCATTTTCCATTACTGAGGATACTAAATTAAGAACATTCTCAAAATGAACTCATTTTGCCATTACAGAAGGTGATAGGGATGAAAAGTAAGTCTTACTTCCTATAATAATCTTAGTGTCTGTGATGCAATTTTTATTATACTGTCTTGTGTGGGTTCTCTCTCTCCCCGTCTCTGTCTGTCTGTCTCTCTCTCTCTGTGTCTCTCTCTGTCTCTCTCTCTGTCTCTCTCTCTCTCCCTCAATACAATTTATCTTAGTCCCACAGAAGGTACATTTCCTTGTGCTTAGACAGAAAATAGAAAGTTACATTTGGAAAGCAGCATTTCTGATGCTCTTCCTTAATGACATGTAAACGTCTGCTTTTATATTCAATTAAAAGCATCAAACTTATCTTAAGTACATGCAGTTACCCCTCTTACCTTGAAGTGCTAGAGTTTTACAAGATTAGAAACAGAAATGGCTATTTGGAAAGTGTTGCTTTGATGATTTCTTCTCGTGTCTTACATAAGCTACACCCAAGTTCAAGTTTTCAGCCAAAACTAGTTAGATATCATCACCGCAGCCTTGCCAAATAAAGTGCTCTTCCCAGGGGAAATCAGACTCTCTCATAAACGTTAATGTTTATCTTTTAATCTGCCAACTCCCTTTTGAAATAGGGACTCTATTTACACTAGAAAGAATTTTATTAGAATCTGCCCCCAAATACATACTTATTCCTTTCATTTTAGCGTTTCCCTCTGAAGAGGGCTCACTGTGTTTAATCCCAGCAGGACCCAGAATGAGAGTGGTTCTTATTACCTTCATGCTAAAAGGTTTACAGTATATTCTTAGCCAGACTGGAACACTAAGCATTCTGCTCTAGATCTCTAAGCATCTTGTTTTAAAAATTCCTGAATAAGTCAGCCCTGAAATAAAGACATTCAGTAAAAGTTATGCAAATCATTGTCGTCTTAGTTTGTATTTGCTTTTATCAGTTACACTCCAATTTTAGCTCTAGCTTATTTTAAATGCAATGGTTTACCAAGTAGGATTCATCCCAGGGATGCAGGGATGGTTCAACATACGCAAAACAATACATGTAATACACCACACCAACAAAGTCAAAGACAAAAATCACATGATCATCTCAATAGATGCAGAAAAAGCATTTGACAAAATCCAACACCCGTTCGTGATAAAAACACTACAGAAATTAGGAATAGAGGGTGTATATCTCAATCTGATAAAAGCCATATATGACAAACCAACGGCCAACATTACACTAAATGGCCAGAAACTAGAAGCTTTCACACTAAAAATCTGGAACAAGACAAGGGTGCCCATTGTCACCACTGTTATTCAACATAGTTCTAGAAACATTAGCCAGAGCAATTAGACAAGAGAAAGAAATAAAAGGAATAAAGATAGGAAAGGAAGAAGTTAAACTATCGTTGTTTGCGGATGACATGATACTCTACATAGAAGACCCAAAAAACTCCACCAAAAAACTACTG